>JBAPLH010000612.1:0-30897 GCA_037897445.1 Ceriops zippeliana
ACATGGACACAAAACATAATTTCATTGTCATTGCAAGAAAAATAGTGCTTATAAAAACAAAAGGAGCGTTGATTGGCATGTTGGGAATAGAAAGCATTATTATTGAGGAAATAAAACCACTCCACATTACTATGAAAAGCAAACTGAGATGAATGAGTTCGTTTGGTGATGAAAATTAAACACATTTAGATTTTCAATAGTGCATCGACATGTTTTTTTCTAATTAATATACTATGTAATTTAGTCATAGATATTAATCTCATGATCATTGAGTCGAAAAAGTGTGCTTGGGAGCAAAAGACAAGTCATCCAAACCAGAAATGTTCGGAGGGATTCTTTATTTTGGAATTCAACCAATTAACATCAATAAGAAACCCTAATCATGATCACGGAACGCAGTGTTTGTTAGTATTGAACGAATTGTATAGATATAGACATTTTCTTCTTGATAAATATAGTTGTTAATATGGACACAAAAGATAATTTCATCGTCATTGCAACAAAAATAGTGCTTTATAACAACAAATGGATCCTAATTGGCATGAAGGGAATAGAGAGCATTCATTTTTTAGGGAAATAAACCACTTCACATTAGTACGAAAAGCAAACTAAGATGATTGAGTGCTTTTGGTGATGAAACTAAAAAAATTTAGATTTTCAATAGTGCATCGACAAGTTATTTTTAATTAATATACCATGTAATTTAGTGAGAGATGTTAATCTCATGATCATGCGTCAAAAAGTGTGCTTGGGACCAAAAGACAAGTGATCTAAACCAGAAATGTTCGGAGGGACACAAATGATAATGTCATAATCATCGGAAGAAAAATAGTGCTTGTAACAACAAAAGGAGCCTAATGGGCATGAAATGAATGGAAAGCATGATTATTTAGGAAATAAACCACTTCACATTAGTACAAAATGTAAATTAAGATGAATGACTCCTTCGGTTGATGCAACTGAACACACTCAGATTTTCAAAAGTGCGTCGACATGTCTGTTTTAATTAATTACTATGTAATTTAGTCATAAATGTTAATCTCATGGTCATTGTGTCAAAAAGGGTGTTTGGAACCAAAAGGTGAATCTTCCAAAACCAGAAATGTTCTGAGGGATTCTTTATTTTGAAATTCAACCAATTAACAACAATAAGTAACCCTCATCAAAATCCTAGAACACAGTGTTTGTTATGTTTGAACGAATTGTATAGATATGAACATTTTTTCTTGTTCATAGTGCAAGAAAAATAGTGCTTATAACAACAAAAGCAGTGTAATTGGCATGAAGGGAATAGAGAGCATTATTATTTAGGAAATAAAACCACTTCACATTACTACGAAAAGCAAATTGAGATGAATGAGTTCGTGTAGTGATGAAACTAAACACATTTAGATTTTCAATAGTGCATCGACATGTTTTTTTTAATTAATACACTATGTAATTTAGTCATAGATATTAATCTCATGATCATTGTGTCAAAATGTGTGCTTGGGACCAAAAGACAAGTCATCCAAACCAGAAATGTTTGGAGGGATTCTTTATTTTGGAATTCAACCACTTAACATCAATGAGAAACCCTAATCATGATCACAGAATGCAGTGTTTGTTAGTATTGAACGAATCGTATAAATATAGACATTTTCTTCTTGATAAATATAGTTGTTAATATGGGCACAAAAGATAATTTCATCGTCATTGCAACAAAAATAGTGCTTATAACAACAAATGGATCCTAATTGGCATGAAGGGAATAGAGAGCATTATTATTTAGGAAATAAACCACTTCACATTAGTACGAAAAGCAAACTAAGATGATTGAGTGCTTTTGGTGATGAAACTAAAAAAATTTAGATTTTCAATAGTGCATTGACAAGTTTTTTTTAATTAATATACTATGTAATTTAGTCATAGATGTTAATCTCATGATCATTGCGTCAAAAAGTGTGTTTGGAACCAAAAGGTGAATCTTCCAAAACCAGAAATGTTCTGAGGGATTCTTTATTTTGGAATTCAACCACTTAACATCAATAAGAAAGCCTAATCAAGATCATCGAACAAAGTGTTTGTTATTATTGAACGAATTGTATAGATATGGACATTTTTTTCTTGATAAATATAGTTGTTAACATGGACACAAAACATAATTTCATTGTCATTGCAAGAAAAATAGTGCTTATAAAAACAAAAGGAGCGTGATTGGCATGTTGGGAACAGAAAGCATTATTATTGAGGAAATAAACCACTCCACATTACTATGAAAAGCAAACTGAGATGAATGAGTTCGTTTGGTGATGAAATTAAACACATTTAGATTTTCAATAGTGCATCGACATGTTTTTTCTAATTAATATACTATGTAATTTAGTCATAGATATTAATCTCATGATCATTGAGTCGAAAAAGTGTGCTTGGAACCAAAAGGTGAATCTTCCAAAACCAGAAATGTTCTGAGGGATTCTTTATTTTGGAATTCAACCACTTAACATCAATAAGAAAGCCTAATCAAGATCATCGAACAAAGTGTTTGTTATTATTGCACGAATTGTATAGATATGGACATTTTTTTCTTGATAAATATAGTTGTTAACATGGACACAAAACATAATTTCATTGTCATTGCAAGAAAAATAGTGCTTATAAAAACAAAAGGAGCGTGATTGGCATGTTGGGAATAGAAAGCATTATTATTGAGGAAATAAACCACTCCACATTACTATGAAAAGCAAACTGAGATGAATGAGTTCGTTTGGTGATGAAATTAAACACATTTAGATTTTCAATAGTGCATCGACATGTTTTTTCTAATTAATATACTATGTAATTTAGTCATAGATATTAATCTCATGATCATTGAGTCGAAAAAGTGTGCTTGGGAGCAAAAGACAAGTCATCCAAACCAGAAATGTTCGGAGGGATTCTTTATTTTGGAATTCAACCAATTAACATCAATAAGAAACCCTAATCATGATCACGGAACGCAGTGTTTGTTAGTATTGAACGAATTGTATAGATATAGACATTTTCTTCTTGATAAATATAGTTGTTAATATGGACACAAAAGATAATTTCATCGTCATTGCAACAAAAATAGTGCTTATAACAACAAATGGATCCTAATTGGCATGAAGGGAATAGAGAGCATTCATTTTTAGGAAATAAACCACTTCACATTAGTACGAAAAGCAAACTAAGATGATTGAGTGCTTTTGGTGATGAAACTAAAAAAATTTAGATTTTCAATAGTGCATCGACAAGTTATTTTTAATTAATATACCATGTAATTTAGTGAGAGATGTTAATCTCATGATCATTGCGTCAAAAAGTGTGCTTGGGACCAAAAGACAAGTGATCTAAACCAGAAATGTTCGGAGGGACACAAATGATAATGTCATAATCATCGGAAGAAAAATAGTGCTTGTAACAACAAAAGGAGCCTAATGGGCATGAAATGAATGGAAAGCATGATTATTTAGGAAATAAACCACTTCACGTTAGTACAAAATGTAAATTAAGACGAATGACTCCTTTGGCTAATGGAACTGAACACACTTAGAATTTCAAAAGTGCGTCGACATGTCTGTTTTAATTAATATACTATATAATTTAGTCATAAATGTTAATCGCATGATCATTGTGTCAAAAAGTGTGTTTGGAACCAAAAGGTGAATCTTCCAAAACCAGAAATGTTCTGAGGGATTCTTTATTTTGGAATTCAACCCACTTAACATCAATAAGAAAGCCTAATCAAGATCATCGAACATAGTGTTTTGTTATTATTGAACGAATTGTATAGATATGGACATTTTTTTCTTGATAAAATATAGTTGTTAATATGGACACAAAACATAATTTCATTGTCATTGCAAGAAAGATAGTGCTTATAACAACAAAAGGAGCGTGATTGGCATGTTGGGAATAGAGACCATTATTATTTAGGAAATAAACCACTTTACATTACTACGAAAAGCAAACTGAGATGAATGAGTTCGTTTGGTGATGAAACTAAACACCTTTAGATTTTCAATAGTGCATCGACATGTTTTTTTTTAATTAATATATACTATGTAATTTAGTGATAGGTATTAATCTCATGATCATTGAGTCGAAAAGTGTGCTTGGGAACCAAAAGACAAGTCATCCAAACCAGAAATGTTTCGGAGGGATTCTTTATTTTGGAATTCAACCAATTAACATCAAATCATGATCACGGAACGCAGTGATTGTTAGTATTGAACGAATTGTCTAGATATAGACATTTTTTTGTTGATAAATATAGTTGTTACTATGGACACAAAAGATAATTTCATCGTCATTGCAAGAAAAATAGTGCTTATAACAACAAATGGATCCTAATTGGCATGAAGGGAATAGAGAGCATTCATTTATAGGAAATAAATCACATCACATTAGTACGAAAAGCAAACTAAGATGATTGAGGGCTTTTGGTGATGAAACTAAAAAAATTTAGATTTTCAATAGTGCATCGACATGTTTTTTTAATTAATATACTACGTAATTTAGTCATAGATGTTAATCTCATGATCATTACGTCAAAAAGTGTGCATGGGACCAAAAGGCAAGTCATCTAAACCAGAAATGTTCGGAGGGACACAAATGATAATTTCATAATCATCGGAAGAAAAATAGTGCTTGTAACAACAAAAGGAGCCTAATGGGCATGAAATGAATGGAAAGCATGATTATTTAGGAAATAAACCACTTCACATTAGTACAAAATGTAAATTAAGATGAATGACTCCTTCGGTTGATGCAACTGAACACACTCAGATTTTCAAAAGTGCGTCGACATGTCTGTTTTAATTAATTACTATGTAATTTAGTCATAAATGTTAATCTCATGGTCATTGTGACAAAAAGGGTGTTTGGAACCAAAAGGTGAATCTTCCAAAACCAGAAATGTTCTGATGGATTCTTTATTTTGAAATTCAACCAATTAACAACAATAAGTAACCCTCATCAAAATCCTAGAACACAGTGTTTGTTATGTTTGAACGAATTGTATAGATATGAACATTTTTTCTTGATAAATATAGTTGTTAATATGGACACAAAAGATAATTTCATCGTCATTGCAAGAAAAATAGTGCTTATAACAACAAATGGATCCTAATTGGCATGAAGGGAATAGAGAGCATTATTATTTAGGAAATAAACCACTTCACATTACTACGAAAAGCAAATTGAGATGAATGAGTTCGTTTAGTGATGAAACTAAACACATTTAGATTTTCAATAGTGCATCGATATGTATTTTTTTTTTAATTAATATACTATGTAATTTAGTCATAGATATTAATCTCATGATCATTGTGTCAAAATGTGTGCTTGGGACCAAAAGACAAGTCATCCAAACCAGAAATGTTTGGAGGGATTCTTTATTTTGGAATTCAACCAGTTAACATCAACGAGAAACCCTAATCATGATCACAGAATGCAGTGTTTCTTAGTATTGAACGAATCGTATAGATATAGACATTTTCTTCTTGATAAATATAGTTGTTAATATGGACACAAAAGATAATTTCATCGTCATTGCAAGAAAAATAGTGCTTATAACAACAAATGGATCCTAATTGGCATGAAGGGAATAGAGAGCATTATTATTTAGGAAATAAACCACTTCACATTAGTACGAAAAGCAAACTAAGATGATTGAGTGCTTTTGGTGATGAAACTAAAAAAATTTAGATTTTCAATAGTGCATCGACAAGTTTTTTTTAATTATTATACTATGTAATTTAGTCATAGATGTTAATCTCATGATCATTGCGTCAAAAAGTGTGCATGGGACCAAAAGACAAGTCATCTAAACCAGAAATGTTCGGAGGGACACAAATGATAATTTCATAATCATCGGAAGAAAAATAGTGCTTGTAACAACAAAAGGAGCCTAATGGGCATGAAATGAATGGAAAGCATGATTATTTAGGAAATAAACCACTTCACATTAGTACAAAATGTAAATTAAGATGAATGACTCCTTCGGCTGATGCAACTGAACACACTCAGAATTTCAGAAGTGCGTCGACATGTCTGTTTTAATTAATTACTATGTAATTTAGTCATAAATGTTAATCTCATGGTCATTGTGACAAAAAGGGTGTTTGGAACCAAAAGGTGAATCTTCCAAAACCAGAAATGTTCTGATGGATTCTTTATTTTGAAATTCAACCAATTAACAACAATAAGTAACCCTCATCAAAATCCTAGAACACAGTGTTTGTTATGTTTGAACGAATTGTATAGATATGAACATTTTTTTCTTGATAAATATAGTTGTTAATATGGACACAAAAGATAATTTCATAGTGCAAGAAAAATAGTGCTTATAACAACAAAAGCAGTGTAATTGGCATGAAGGGAATAGAGAGCATTATTATTTAGGAAATAAACCACTTCACATTACTACGAAAAGCAAATTGAGATGAATGAGTTCGTGTAGTGATGAAACTAAACACATTTAGATTTTCAATAGTGGATCGACATGTTTTTTTTAATTAATACACTATGTAATTTAGTCATAGATATTAATCTCATGATCATTGTGTCAAAATGTGTGCTTAGGACCAAAAGACAAGTCATCCAAACCAGAAATGTTTGGAGGGATTCTTTATTTTGGAATTCAACCAGTTAACATCAATGAGAAACCCTAATCATGATCACAGAATGCAGTGTTTGTTAGTATTGAACGAATCGTATAAATATAGACATTTTCTTCTTGATAAATATAGTTGTTAATATGGGCACAAAAGATAATTTCATCGTCATTGCAACAAAAATAGTGCTTATAACAACAAATGGATCCTAATTGGCATGAAGGGAATAGAGAGCATTATTATTTAGGAAATAAACCACTTCACATTAGTACGAAAAGCAAACTAAGATGATTGAGTGCTTTTGGTGATGAAACTAAAAAAATTTAGATTTTCAATAGTGCATCGACAAGTTATTTTTAATTAATATACCATGTAATTTAGTGAGAGATGTTAATCTCATGATCATTGCGTCAAAAAGTGTGCTTGGGACCAAAAGACAAGTGATCTAAACCAGAAATGTTCGGAGGGACACAAATGATAATGTCATAATCATCGGAAGAAAAATAGTGCTTGTAACAACAAAAGGAGCCTAATGGGCATGAAATGAATGGAAAGCATGATTATTTAGGAAATAAACCACTTCACGTTAGTACAAAATGTAAATTAAGACGAATGACTCCTTTGGCTAATGGAACTGAACACACTTAGAATTTCAAAAGTGCGTCGACATGTCTGTTTTAATTAATATACTATATAATTTAGTCATAAATGTTAATCGCATGATCATTGTGTCAAAAAGTGTGTTTGGAACCAAAAGGTGAATCTTCCAAAACCAGAAATGTTCTGAGGGATTCTTTATTTTGGAATTCAACCACTTAACATCAATAAGAAAGCCTAATCAAGATCATCGAACATAGTGTTTGTTATTATTGAACGAATTGTATAGATATGGACATTTTTTTCTTGATAAATATAGTTGTTAATATGGACACAAAACATAATTTCATTGTCATTGCAAGAAAGATAGTGCTTATAACAACAAAAGGAGCGTGATTGGCATGTTGGGAATAGAGACCATTATTATTTAGGAAATAAACCACTTTACATTACTACGAAAAGCAAACTGAGATGAATGAGTTCGTTTGGTGATGAAACTAAACACCTTTAGATTTTCAATAGTGCATCGACATGTTTTTTTTAATTAATATACTATGTAATTTAGTGATAGATATTAATCTCATGATCATTGAGTCGAAAAGTGTGCTTGGAACCAAAAGACAAGTCATCCAAACCAGAAATGTTCGGAGGGATTCTTTATTTTGGAATTCAACCAATTAACATCAAATCATGATCACGGAACGCAGTGATTGTTAGTATTGAACGAATTGTCTAGATATAGACATTTTTTTGTTGATAAACATAGTTGTTACTATGGACACAAAAGATAATTTCATCGTCATTGCAAGAAAAATAGTGCTTATAACAACAAATGGATCCTAATTGGCATGAAGGGAATAGAGAGCATTCATTTATAGGAAATAAATCACATCACATTAGTACGAAAAGCAAACTAAGATGATTGAGGGCTTTTGGTGATGAAACTAAAAAAATTTAGATTTTCAATAGTGCATCGACATGTTTTTTTTAATTAATATACTACGTAATTTAGTCATAGATGTTAATCTCATGATCATTACGTCAAAAAGTGTGCATGGGACCAAAAGGCAAGTCATCTAAACCAGAAATGTTCGGAGGGACACAAATGATAATTTCATAATCATCGGAAGAAAAATAGTGCTTGTAACAACAAAAGGAGCCTAATGGGCATGAAATGAATGGAAAGCATGATTATTTAGGAAATAAACCACTTCACATTAGTACAAAATGTAAATTAAGATGAATGATGACTCCTTCGGTTGATGCAACTGAACACACTCAGATTTTCAAAAGTGCGTCGACATGTCTGTTTTAATTAATTACTATGTAATTTAGTCATAAATGTTAATCTCATGGTCATTGTGTCAAAAAGGGTGTTTGGAACCAAAAGGTGAATCTTCCAAAACCAGAAATGTTCTGAGGGATTCTTTATTTTGAAATTCAACCAATTAACAACAATAAGTAACCCTCATCAAAATCCTAGAACACAGTGTTTGTTATGTTTGAACGAATTGTATAGATATGAACATTTTTTCTTGATAAATATAGTTGTTAATATGGACACAAAAGATAATTTCATAGTGCAAGAAAAATAGTGCTTATAACAACAAAAGCAATGTAATTGGCATGAAGGGAATAGAGAGCATTATTATTTAGGAAATAAACCACTTCACATTACTACGAAAAGCAAATTGAGATGAATGAGTTCGTTTAGTGATGAAACTAAACACATTTAGATTTTCAATAGTGCATCGATATGTTTTTTTTAATTAATATACTATGTAATTTAGTCATAGATATTAATCTCATGATCATTGTGTCAAAATGTGTGCTTGGGACAAAAAGACAAGTCATCCAAACCAGAAATGTTTGGAGGGATTCTTTATTTTGGAATTCAACCAGTTAACATCAATGAGAAACCCTAATCATGATCACAGAATGCAGTGTTTCTTAGTATTGAATGAATCGTATAGATATAGACATTTTCTTCTTGATAAATATAGTTGTTAATATGGACACAAAAGATAATTTCATCGTCATTGCAAGAAAAATAGTGCTTATAACAACAAATGGATCCTAATTGGCATGAAGGGAATAGAGAGCATTATTATTTAGGAAATAAACCACTTCACATTAGTACGAAAAGCAAACTAAGATGATTGAGTGCTTTTGGTGATGATGAACTAAAAAAATTTAGATTTTCAATAGTGCATCGACAAGTTTTTTTTAATTATTATACTATGTAATTTAGTCATAGATGTTAATCTCATGATCATTGCGTCAAAAAGTGTGCATGGGACCAAAAGACAAGTCATCTAAACCAGAAATGTTCGGAGGGACACAAATGATAATTTCATAATCATCGGAAGAAAAATAGTGCTTGTAACAACAAAAGGAGCCTAATGGGCATGAAATGAATGGAAAGCATGATTATTTAGGAAATAAACCACTTCACATTAGTACAAAATGTAAATTAAGATGAATGACTCCTTCGGTTGATGCAACTGAACACACTCAGATTTTCAAAAGTGCGTCGACATGTCTGTTTTAATTAATTACTATGTAATTTAGTCATAAATGTTAATCTCATGGTCATTGTGTCAAAAAGGGTGTTTGGAACCAAAAGGTGAATCTTCCAAAACCAGAAATGTTCTGAGGGATTCTTTATTTTGAAATTCAACCAATTAACAACAATAAGTAACCCTCATCAAAATCCTAGAACACAGTGTTTGTTATGTTTGAACGAATTGTATAGATATGAACATTTTTTCTTGATAAATATAGTTGTTAATATGGACACAAAAGATAATTTCATAGTGCAAGAAAAATAGTGCTTATAACAACAAAAGCAGTGTAATTGGCATGAAGGGAATAGAGAGCATTATTATTTAGGAAATAAACCACTTCACATTACTACGAAAAGCAAATTGAGATGAATGAGTTCGTGTAGTGATGAAACTAAACACATTTAGATTTTCAATAGTGCATCGACATGTTTTTTTTAATTAATACACTATGTAATTTAGTCATAGATATTAATCTCATGATCATTGTGTCAAAATGTGTGCTTGGGACCAAAAGACAAGTCATCCAAACCAGAAATGTTTGGAGGGATTCTTTATTTTGGAATTCAACCACTTAACATCAATGAGAAACCCTAATCATGATCACAGAATGCAGTGTTTGTTAGTATTGAACGAATCGTATAAATATAGACATTTTCTTCTTGATAAATATAGTTGTTAATATGGGCACAAAAGATAATTTCATCGTCATTGCAACAAAAATAGTGCTTATAACAACAAATGGATCCTAATTGGCATGAAGGGAATAGAGAGCATTATTATTTAGGAAATAAACCACTTCACATTAGTACGAAAAGCAAACTAAGATGATTGAGTGCTTTTGGTGATGAAACTAAAAAAATTTAGATTTTCAATAGTGCATGACAAGTTTTTTTTAATTAATATACTATGTAATTTAGTCATAGATGTTAATCTCATGATCATTGCGTCAAAAAGTGTGATTGGAACCAAAAGGTGAATCTTCCAAAACCAGAAATGTTCTGAGGGATTCTTTATTTTGGAATTCAACCACTTAACATCAATAAGAAAGCCTAATCAAGATCATCGAACAAAGTGTTTGTTATTATTGAACGAATTGTATAGATATGGACATTTTTTTCTTGATAAATATAGTTGTTAACATGGACATAAAAGATAATTTCATCGTCATTGTAAGAAAAATAGTGCTTATAACAACAAATGGATCCTAATTGGCATGAAGGGAATTCAGAGTATTATTGTTTAGGAAATAAACCACTTCACATTAGTACGAAAAGCAAACTAAGATGATTGAGTGCTTTTGGTGATGAAACTAAACAAATTTAGATTTTCAATAGTGCATCGACAAGTTCTTTTTAATTAATATACTACGTAATTTAGTCATAGATGTTAATCTCATGATCATTGCGTCAAAAAGTGTGCATGGGACCAAAAGACAAGTCATCTAAACCATAAATGTTTGGAGGGACACAAATGATAATTTCATAATCATCGGAAGAAAAAATAGTGCTTGTAACAACAAAAAGGAGCCTAATGGGCATGAAATGAATGGAAAGCATGATTATTTAGGAAATAAACCACTTCACATTAGTACAAAATGTGTAAATTAAGATGAATGACTCCTTTGGCTGATGGAACTGAACACACTTAGAATTTAAAAAGTGCGTCGACATCTCTGTTTTAAATTAATTACTGTGTAATTTAGTCATAAATGTTAATCTCATGGTCATTGGGTCAAAAAGTGTGTGTTTGGAACAAAAAGGTGAATCTTCCAAAACCAGAAAATGTTCTGAGGGGGATTCTTTATTTTGGAATTTCAACCACCTAACATCAATAAGAAAGCCTAATCAAGATCATCGAACACAGTGTTTTGTTATTATTGAAACGAATTGTATAGATATGGACATTTTTTTTTCTTGATAAATATAGTTGTTAACATGGACACAAAACATAATTTCATTGTCATTGCAAGAAAAATAGTGCTTATAACAACAAAAGGAGCGTGATTGGCATGTTGGGAATAGAAAGCATTATTATTATTTAGGAAATAAACCACTTCACATTACTATGAAAAGCAAACTGAGATGAATGAGTTCGTTTGGTGATGAAATTAAACACATTTAGAATTTCAATAGTGCATCGACATGTTTTTTCTAATTAATATACTATGTAATTTAGTCATAGATATTAATCTCATGATCATTGAGTCGAAAAAAAGTGTGCTTGGGAGCAAAAGACAAGTCATCCAAACCAGAAATGTTCGGAGGGATTCTTTATTTTGGAATTTCAACCAATTAACATCAATAAGAAACCCTAATCATGATCACGGAACGCAGTGTTTTGTTAGTATTGAACGAATTGTATAGATATAGACATTTTTTCTTCTTGATAAATATAGTTGTTAATATGGACACAAAAGATAAATTTCATCGTCATTGCAACAAAAATAGTGCTTATAACAAACAAATGGATCCTAATTGGCATGAAGGGAATAGAGAGCATTATTATTTAGGAAATAAACCACTTCACATTAGTACGAAAAGCAAACTAAGATGATTGAGTGCTTTTGGTGATGAAACTAAAAAAAAATTTAGATTTTCAATAGTGCATCGACATGTTTTTTTTTAATTAATATACCATGTAATTTAGTCATAGATGTTAATCTCATGATCATTGATATTGTCATCAAAAAGTGTGCATGGGACCAAAAGACAAGTCATCTAAACCAGAAATGTTCGGAGGGACACAAATGATAATTTCATAATCATCGGAAGAAAAATAGTGCTTGTCACAACAAAAGGAGCCTAATGGGCATGAAATGAATGGAAAGCATGATTATTTAGGAAATAAACCACTTCACATTAGTACAAAATGTAAATTAAGATGAATGAGTCCTTTTGGCTGATGGAACTGAACACACTTAGAATTTTAAAAAGTGCGTCGACATGTCTGTTTTAATTAATATAATATATAATTTAGTCATAAATGTTAATCTCATGATCATTGTGTCAAAAAAAGTGTGTTTGGAACCAAAAGGTGAATCTTCCAAAACCAGAAATGTTCTGAGGGATTCTTTATTTTGGAATTCAACCACTTAACGTCAATAAGAAAAGCCTAATCAAGATCATCGAAACACAGTGTTTGTTATTATTGAACGAATTGTATAAAAATAGGGACATATTTTTTCTTGATAAATATAGTTGTTAACATGGACACAAAACATAATTTCATTGTCATTGCAAGAAAAATAGTGCTTATAACAACAAAAGGAGCGTGATTGGCATGTTGGGAATAGAAAGCATTATTATTTAGGAAATAAACCACTTCACATTACTATGAAAAGCAAACTGAGATGAATGAGTTCGTTTGGGGATGAAATTAAACACATTTAGATTTTCAATAATGCATCGACATGTTTTTTCTAATTAATATACTATGTAATTTAGTCATAGATATTAATCTCATGATCATTGAGTCGAAAAAGTGTGCTTGGGACCAAAAGGCAAGTCATCCAAACCAGAAATGTTCGGAGGGATTCTTTATTTTGGAATTCAACCAATTAACATCAATAAGAAACCCTAATCATGATCACGGAACGCAGTGTTTGTTAGTATTGAACGAATTGTACAGATATAGACATTTTTTTCTTGATAAATATAGTTGTTAATATGGACATAAAAGATAATTTCATCGTCATTGTAAGAAAAATAGTGCTTATAACAACAAATGGATCCTAATTGGCATAAAGGGAATTCAGAGTATTATTGTTTAGGAAATAAACCACTTCACATTAGTACGAAAAGCAAACTAAGATGATTGAGTGCTTTTGGTGATGAAACTAAAAAAATTTAGATTTTCAATAGTGCATCGACAAGTTCTTTTTAATTAATATACTACGTAATTTAGTCATAGATGTTAATCTCATGATCATTGCGTCAAAAAGTGTGCATGGGACCAAAAGACAAGTCATCTAAACCATAAATGTTCGGAGGGACACAAATGATAATTTCATAATCATCGGAAGAAAAATAGTGCTTGTAACAACAAAAGGAGCCTAATGGGCATGAAATGAATGGAAAAGCATGATTATTTAGGAAATAAACCACTTCACATTAGTACAAAATGTAAATTAAGATGAATGACTCCTTTGGCTGATGGAACTGAACACACTTAGAATTTAAAAAGTGCGTCGACATGTCTGTTTTAATTAATTACTGAGTAATTTAGTCATAAATGTTAATCTCATGGTCATTGGGTCAAAAAGTGTGTTTGGAACAAAAAGGTGAATCTTCCAAAACCAGAAATGTTCTGAGGGATTCTTTATTTTGGAATTCAACCACCTAACATCAATAAGAAAGCCTAATCAAGATCATCGAACACAGTGTTTGTTATTATTTGAACGAATTGTATAGATATGGACATTTTTTTCTTGATAAATATAGTTGTTAACATGGACACAAAACATAATTTCATTGTCATTGCAAGAAAAATAGTGCTTATAACAACAAAAGGAGCGTGATTGGCATGTTGGGAATAGAAAGCATTATTATTTAGGAAATAAACCACTTCACATTACTATGAAAAGCAAACTGAGATGAATGAGTTCGTTTCGTGATGAAATTAAACACATTTAGAATTTCAATAGTGCATCGACATGTTTTTTTTCTAATTAATATACTATGTAATTTAGTCATAGATATTAATCTCATGATCATTGAGTCAAAAAAGTGTGCTTGGGAGCAAAAGACAAGTCATCCAAACCAGAAATGTTCGGAGGGATTCTTTATTTTGGAATTCAACCAATTAACATCAATAAGAAACCCTAATCATGATCACGGAATCCAGTGTTTGTTAGATTATTGAACGAATTGTATAGATATAGACATTTTCTTCTTGATAAATATAGTTGTTTAATATGGACACAAAAGATAATTTCATCGTCATTGCAACAAAAATAGTGCTTATAACAACAAATGGATCCTAATTGGCATGAAGGGAATAGAGAGCATTATTATTTAGGAAATAAACCACTTCACATTAGTACGAAAAGCAAACTAAGATGATTGAGTGCTTTTGGTGATGAAACTAAAAAAATTTAGATTTTCAATAGTGCATCGACAAGTTTTTTTTAATTAATATACCATGTAATTTAGTCATAGATGTTAATCTCATGATCATTGCGTCAAAAAGTGTGCATGGGGACCCAAAAGACAAGTCATCTAAACCAGAAATGTTCGGAGGGACACAAATGATAATTTCATAATCATCATCGGAAAAAAAAATAGTGCTTGTCACAACAAAAGGAGCCTAATGGGCATGAAATGAATGGAAAGGATGATTATTTAGGGAAATAAACCACTTCACATTAGTACAAAAATGTAAATTAAGATGAATGAGTCCTTTGGCTGATGGAACTGAACACACTTAGAATTTAAAAAAGTGCGTCGACATGTCTGTTTTAATTAATATAATATATAATTTTAGTCATAAATGTTAATCTCATGATCATTGTGTGTCAAAAAGTGTGTTTTGGAACCAAAAGGTGAATCTTCCAAAACCAGAAATGTTCTGAGGGATTCTTTATTTTGGAATTCAACCACTTAACGTCAATAAGAAAGCCTAATCAAGATCATCGAAACACAGTGTTTGTTATTATTGAACGAATTGTATAAATAAGGGACATATATTTTCTTGATAAATATAGTTGTTAACATGGACACAAAAACATAATTTCATTGTCATTGCAAGAAAAATAGTGCTTATAACAACAAAAAGGAGCGTGATTGGCATGTTGGGAATAGAAAGCATTATTATTTAGGAAATAAACCACTTCACATTACTATGAAAAGCAAACTGAGATGAATGAGTTCGTTTGGGGATGAAATTAAACACATTTAGATTTTCAATAATGCATCGACATGTTTTTTCTAATTAATATACTATGTAATTTAGTCATAGATATTAATCTCATGATCATTGAGTCGAAAAAAGTGTGCTTGGGACCAAAAGGCAAGTCATCCAAACCAGAAATGTTCGGAGGGATTCTTTATTTTGGAATTCAACCAATTAACATCAATAAGAAACCCTAATCATGATCACGGAACGCAGTGTTTGTTAGTATTGAACGAATTGTACAGATATAGACATTTTTTTCTTGATAAATATAGTTGTTAATATGGACATAAAAGATAATTTCATCGTCATTGTAAGAAAAATAGTGCTTATAACAACAAATGGATCCTAATTGGCATGAAGGGAAATTCAGAGTATTATTGTTTAGGAAATAAACCACTTCACATTAGTACGAAAAGCAAACTAAGATGATTGAGTGCTTTTGGTGATGAAACTAAACAAATTTTAGATTTTCAATAGTGCATCGACAAGTTCTTTTTAATTAATATACTACGTAATTTAGTCATAGATGTTAATCTCATGATCATTGCGTCAAAAAGTGTGCATGGGACCAAAAGACAAGTCATCTAAAACCATAAATGTTCGGAGGGACACAAATGATAATTTCATAATCATCGGAAGAAAAATAGTGCTTGTAACAACAAAAGGAGCCTAATGGGCATGAAATGAATGGAAAGCATGATTATTTAGGAAATAAACCACTTCACATTAGTACAAAATGTAAATAAAAGATGAATGACTCCTTTGGCTGATGGAACTGAACACACTTAGAATTTAAAAAGTGCGTCGACATGTCTCTGTTTTAATTAATTACTGAGTAATTTAGTCATAAATGTTAATCTCATGGTCATTGGGTCAAAAAGTGTGTTTGGAAACAAAAAGGTGAATCTTCCAAAACCAGAAATGTGTTCTGAGGGATTCTTTATTTTGGAATTCAACCACCTAACATCAATAAGAAAGCCTAATCAAGATCATCGAACACAGTGTTTGTTATTATTGAACGAATTGTATAGATATGGACATTTTTTTTCTTGATAAATATAGTTGTTAACATGGACACAAAACATAATTTCATTGTCATTGCAAGAAAAAATAGTGCTTATAAAACAACAAAAGGAGCGTGATTGGCATGTTGGGAATAGAAAGCATTATTATTTAGGAAATAAACCACTTCACATTACTATGAAAAGCAAACTGAGATGAATGAGTTCGTTTGGTGATGAAATTAAACACATTTAGAATTTCAATAATGCATCGACATGTTTTTTCTAATTAATATACTATGTAATTTAGTCATAGATATTAATCTCATGATCATTGAGTCGAAAAAGTGTGCTTTGGACCAAAAGGCAAGTCATCCAAACCAGAAATGTTCGGAGGGATTCTTTATTTTGGAATTCAACCAATTAACATCAATAAGAAACCCTAATCATGATCACGGAACGCAGTGTTTGTTAGTATTGAACGAATTGTATAGATATAGACATTTTTTTCTTGATAAATATAGTTGTTAATATGGACATAAAAGATAAATTCATCGTCATTGTAAGAAAAATAGTGCTTATAACAACAAATGGATCCTAATTGGCATGAAGGGAATTAATAGTATTATTGTTTAGGAAATAAACCACTTCACATTAGTACGAAAAGCAAACTAAGATGATTGAGTGCTTTTGGTGATGAAACTAAACAAATTTAGATTTTCAATAGTGCATCGACATGTTTTTTTTAATTAATATACTACGTAATTTAGTCATAGATGTTAATCTCATGATCATTGCGTCAAAAAGTGTGCATGGGACCAAAAGACAAGTCATCTAAACCATAAATGTTTGGGGGGACACAAATGATAATTTCATAATCATCGGAAGAAAAATAGTGCTTGTAACAACAAAAGGAGCCTAATGGGCATGAAATGAATGGAAAGCATGATTATTTAGGAAATAAACCACTTCACATTAGTACAAAATGTAAATTAAGATGAATGACTCCTTTGGCTGATGGAACTGAACACACTTAGAATTTAAAAAAGTGCGTCGACATGTCTGTTTTAATTAATTACTATGTAATTTAGTCATAAATGTTAATCTCATGGTCATTGGGTCAAAAAGTGTGTTCGGAACAAAAAGGTGAATCTTCCACAACCAGAAATGTTCTGATGGATTCTTTATTTTGGAATTCAACCAATTAACATCAATAACAAATCCTCATCAAAATCATGGAACACAGTGTTTGTTATTTTTGAACGAATTGTATAGATATGAACATTTTTTTTCTTGATAAATATAGTTGTTATATATGGACACAAAAGGTAATTTCATAGTCATTGCAAGAAAAATAGTACTTATAACAACAAAAGGAGCCTGATTGGCATGAAGGGAATAGAGAGCATTGTTATTTAGGAAATAAACCACTTCACATTACTACAAAAAGCAAACTGAGATGAATGAGTTCGTTTGGTGATGAAACTAAACACATTTACATTTTCAATAGTCCATCGACATGTTTTTTTTAATTAATATACTATGTAATTTAGTCATAGATATTAATCTCATGATCATTGTGTCGAAAAGTGTGTTTGGGACCAAAAGACAAGTCATCCAAACCAGAAATGTTCGGAGGGATTCTTTATTTTGGAATTCAACCAATTAATATCAATAAGAAGCCCTAATCATGATCACGGAACGCAGTATTTGTTAGTATTGAAGGAATTGTATAGCTATAGACATTTTTTTCTTGATAAATATAGTTGTTAACATGGACACAAAACATAATTTCATTGTCATTGCAAGAAAAATAGTGCTTATAACAACAAAAGGAGCGTGATTGGCATGTTGGGAATGGAAAGCATTATTATTTAGGAAATAAACCACTTCACATTACTATGAAAAGAAAACTGAGATGAATGAGTTCGTTTGGTGATGAAATTAAACACATTTAGATTTTCAATAGTGCAACGACATGTTTTTTCTAATTAATATACTATGTAATTTAGTCATAGATAGTAATCTTATGATCATTGAGTCGAAAAAGTGTGCTTGGGAGCAAAAGACAAGTCATCCAAAACAGAAATGTTCGGAGGGATTCTTTATTTTGGAATTCAACCAATTAATATCAATAAGAAGCCCTAATCATGATCACGGAACGCGGTATTTGTTAGTATTGAAGAAATTGTATAGCTATAGACATTTTCTTCTTGATAAATATAGTCGTTAATAAGGACACAAAAGATAATTTCATCGTCATTGCAAGAAAAATAGTGCTTATAACAACAAATGGATCCTAATTGGCCTGAAGGTAATAGAGAGCATTAATATTTAGGAAATAAACCACTTCACATTAGTACAAAATGCAAACTAAGATGATTGAGTACTTTTGGTGATGAAACTAAAAAAATTTAGATTTTCAATAGTGCATCGACAAGTTTTTTTTAATTAATATACTATGTAATTTAGTCATAGATGTTAATCTCATGATCATTGCGTCAAAAAGTGTGCGTGGGACCAAAAGACAAGTCATCTAAACCAGAAATTTTCGGACGGACACAAATGATAATTTCATAATCATCGGAAGAAAAATAGTGCTTGTAACAACAAAAGGAGCCTAATGGGCATGAAATGAATGGAAAGCATGATTATTTAGGAAATAAACCACTTCACATTAGTACAAAATGTAAATTAAGATGAATGACTCCTTTGGCTGATGGAACTGAACACACCTAGAATTTCAAAAGTGCGTCGACATGTTTATTTTAATTAATATATTATATAATTTAGTCATAAATGTTAATCTCATGATCATTGTGTCAAAAAGTGTGTTTGGAACCAAAAGGTGAATGTTCCAAAACCAGAAATGTTCTGAGGGATTCTTTATTTTGGAATTCAACCACTTAACATCAATAAGAAAGCCTAATCAAGATCATCGAACACAGTGTTTGTTATTATTGAACGAATTGTATAGATATGGACATTTTTTACTTGATAAATATAGTTGTTAACATGGACACAAAACATAATTTCATTGTCATTGCAAGAAAAATAGTGCTTATAACAACAAAAGGAGCGTGATTGGCATGTTGGGAATAGAAAGCATTATTATTTAGGAAATAAACCACTTCACATTACTATGAAAAGCAAACTGAGATGAATGAGTTCGTTTGGTGATGAAATTAAACACATTTAGATTTTCAATAGTGCATCGACAAGTTTTTTTAATTAATATACTATGTAATTTAGTCATAGATGTTAATCTCATGATCATTGCGTCAAAAAGTGTGCGTGGGACCAAAAGACAAGTCATCTAAACCAGAAATTTTCGGACGGACACAAATCATAATTTCATAATCATCGGAAGAAAAATAGTGCTTGTAACAACAAAAGGAGCCTAATGGGCATGAAATGAATGGAAAGCATGATTATTTAGGAAATAAACCACTTCACATTAGTACAAAATGTAAATTAAGATGAATGACTCCTTTGGCTGATGGAACTGAACACACTTAGAATTTAAAAAGTGCGTCGACATGTCTGTTTTAATTAATTACTGAGTAATTTAGTCATAAATGTTAATCTCATGGTCATTGGGTCAAAAAGTGTGTTTGGAACAAAAAGGTGAATCTTCCAAAACCAGAAATGTTCTGAGGGATTCTTTATTTTGGAATTCAACCACCTAACATCAATAAGAAAGCCTAATCAAGATCATCGAACACAGTGTTTGTTATTATTGAACGAATTGTATAGATATGGACATTTTTTTCTTGATAAATATAGTTGTTAACATGGACACAAAACATAAATTTCATTGTCATTGCAAGAAAAATAGTGCTTATAACAACAAAAGGAGCGTGATTGGCATGTTGGGAATAGAAAGCATTATTATTTAGGAAATAAACCACTTCACATTACTATGAAAAGCAAACTGAGATGAATGAGTTCGTTTGGTGATGAAATTAAACACATTTAGATTTTCAATAGTGCATCGACATGTTTTTTCTAATTAATATACTACGTAATTTAGTCATAGATAGTAATCTTATGATCATTGAGTCGAAAAAGTGTGCTTGGGACCAAAAGGCAAGTCATCCAAACCAGAAATGTTCGGAGGGATTCTTTATTTTGGAATTCAACCAATTAACATCAATAAGAAACCCTAATCATGATCACGGAACGCAGTGTTTGTTAGTATTGAACGAATTGTATAGATATAGACATTTTTTTCTTGATAAATATAGTTGTTAATATGGAACTAAAAGATAATTTCATCGTCATTGTAAGAAAAATAGTGCTTATAACAACAAATGGATCCTAATTGGCATGAAGGGAATTCAGAGTATTATTGTTTAGGAAATAAACCACTTCACATTAGTACGAAAAGCAAACTAAGATGATTGAGTGCTTTTGGTGATGAAACTAAACAAATTTAGATTTTCAATAGTGCATCGACAAGTTCTTTTTAATTAATATACTACGTAATTTAGTCATAGATGTTAATCTCATGATCATTGCGTCAAAAAGTGTGCATGGGACCAAAAGACAAGTCATCTAAACCATAAATGTTCCGAGGGACACAAATGATAATTTCATAATCATCGGAAGAAAAATAGTGCTTGTAACAACAAAAGGAGCCTAATGGGCATGAAATGAATGGAAAGCATGATTATTTAGGAAATAAAAACCACTTCACATTAGTACAAAATGTAAATTAAGATGAATGACTCCTTTGGCTGATGGAACTGAACACACTTAGAATTTAAAAAAAGTGCGTCGACATGTCTGTTTTAATTAATTACTGAGTAATTTAGTCATAAATGTTAATCTCATGGTCATTGGGTCAAAAAGTGTGTTTGGAAAAAAAAGGTGAATCTTCCAAAACCAGAAATGTTCTGAGGGATTCTTTATTTTTGAATTCAACCACTTAACATCAATAAGAAAGCCTAATCAAGATCATCGAACACAGTGTTTGTTATTATTGAACGAATTGTATAGATATGGACATTTTTTTTTCTTGATGATAAAATATTGTTGTTAACATGGACACAAAACATAATTTCATAGTCATTGCAAGAAAAATAGTGCTTATAACAACAAAAGGAGCGTGATTGGCATGTTGGGAATAGAAAGCATTATTATTTAGGAAATAAACCACTTCACATTACTATGAAAAGCAAACTGAGATGAATGAGTTCGTTTGGTGATGAAATTAAACACATTTAGAATTTCAATAGTGCATCGACATGTTTTTTCTAATTAATATACTATGTAATTTAGTCATAGATATTTAATCTCATGATCATTGAGTCGAAAAAAAGTGTGCTTGGGAGCAAAAGACAAGTCATCCAAACCAGAAATGTTTCGGAGGGATTCTTTATTTTGGAATTCAACCAATTAACATCAATAAGAAACCCTAATCATGATCACGGAACGCAGTATTTGTTAGTATTGAAGGAATTGTATAGCTATAGACATTTTTTTCTTGATAAATATAGTTGTTAACATGGACACAAAACATAATTTCATTGTCATTGCAAGAAAAATAGTGCTTATAACAACAAAAGGAGCGTGATTGGCATGTTTGGAATGGGAAAAAGCATTATTATTTAGGAAATAAAACGACTTCACATTACTATGAAAAGCAAACTGAGATGAATGAGTTCGTTTGGTGATGAAATTAAACACATTTAGATTTTCAATAGGGCATCGACATGTTTTTTCTAATTAATATACTATGTAATTTAGTCATAGATAGTAATCTTATGATCATTGAGTCAAAAAAGTGTGCTTGGGACCAAAAGGGAAGTCATCCAAACCAGAAATGTTCGGAGGGATTCTTTATTTTGGAATTCAACCAATTAACATCAATAAGAAACCCTAATCATGATCACGGAACGCAGTGTTTTGTTAGTATTGAACGAATTGTGTATAGATATAGACATTTTTTTCTTGATAAATATAGTTGTTAATATGGACATAAAAGATAATTTCATCATCGTCATTGTAAGAAAAAATAGTGCTTTATAAACAACAAATGGATCCTAATTGGCATGAAGGGAATTCAGAGT
This sequence comes from Ceriops zippeliana, assembly GCA_037897445.1. Taxonomy (NCBI): domain Eukaryota; kingdom Viridiplantae; phylum Streptophyta; class Magnoliopsida; order Malpighiales; family Rhizophoraceae; genus Ceriops; species Ceriops zippeliana. The sequence continues at coordinate 22,749 of JBAPLH010000612.1, forward strand.
ATTATTGTTTAGGAAATAAACCACTTCACATTAGTACGAAAAGCAAACTAAGATGATTGAGTGCTTTTCGTGTGATGAAACTAAACAAATTTAGATTTTCAATAGTGCATCGACAAGTTCTTTTTAATTTAATATACTACGTAATTTAGTCATAGATGTTAATCTCATGATCATTGCGTCAAAAAGTGTGCATGGGACCAAAAGACAAGTCATCTAAACCATAAATGTTCGGAGGGACACAAATGATAATTTCATAATCATCGGAAGAAAAATAGTCCTTGTAACAATAAAAGGAGCCTAATGGGCATGAAATGAATGGAAAGCATGATTATTTAGGAAATAAACCACTTCACATTAGTACAAAATGTAAATTAAGATGAATGACTCCTTTGGCTGATGGAACTGAACACACTTAGAATTTAAAAAGTGCGTCGACATGTCTGTTTTAATTAATTACTGTGTAATTTATTCATAAATGTTAATCTCATGGTCATTGGGTCAAAAAGTGTGTTTGGAACAAAAAGGTGAATCTTCCAAAACCAGAAATGTTCGGAGGGATTCTTTATTTTGGAATTCAACCACTTAACATCAATAAGAAAGCCTAATCAAGATCATCGAACACAGTGTTTGTTATTATTGAACGAATTGTATAGATATGGACATTTTTTTCTTGATAAATATTGATGTTAAAATGGACACAAAACATAATTTCATTGTCATTGCAAGAAAGATAGTGCTTATAACAACAAAAGGAGCGTGATTGGCATGTTGGGAATGGAAAGCATTATTATTTAGGAAATAAACGACTTCACATTACTATGAAAAGCAAACTGAGATGAATGAGTTCGTTTGGTGATGAAATTAAACACATTTAGATTTTCAATAGGGCATCGACATGTTTTTTCTAATTAATATACTATGTAATTTAGTCATAGATAGTAATCTTATGATCATTGAGTCGAAAAAGTGTGCTTGGGACCAAAAGGCAAGTCATCCAAACCAGAAATGTTCGAAGGGATTCTTTATTTTGGAATTCAACCAATTAATATCAATAAGAAGCCCTAATCATGATCACGGAACGCAGTATTTGTTAGTATTGAAGAAATTGTATAGCTATAGACATTTTCTTCTTGATAAATATAGTCGTTAATATGGACACAAAAGATAATTTCATCGTCATTGCAACAAAAATAGTGCTTATAACAACAAATGGATCCTAATTGGCATGAAGGGAATAGAGAGCATTATTATTTAGGAAATAAACCACTTCACATTAGTACGAAAAGCAAACTAAGATGATTGAGTGCTTTTGGTGATGAAACTAAAAAAATTTAGATTTTCAATAGTGCATCGACAAGTTTTTTTTAATTAATATACCATGTATTTTAGTCATAGATGTTAATCTCATGATCATTGCGTGAAAAATTGTGCATGGGACCAAAAGACAAGTCATCTAAACCAGAAATGTTCGGAGGGACACAAATGATAATTTCATAATCATCGGAAGAAAAATAGTGCTTGTCACAACAAAAGGAGCCTAATGGGCATGAAATGAATGGAAAGCATGATTATTTAGGAAATAAACCACTTCACATTAGTACAAAATGTAAATTAAGATGAATGACTCCTTTGGCTGATGGAACTGAACACACTTAGAATTTAAAAAGTGCGTCGACATGTCTGTTTTAATTAATATAATATATAATTTAGTCATAAATGTTAATCTCATGATCATTGTGTCAAAAAGTGTGTTTGGAAACAAAAGGTGAATCTTCCAAAACCAGAAATGTTCTAAGGGATTCTTTATTTTGGAATTCAACCACTTAACATCAATAAGAAAGCCTAATCAAGATCATCGAACACAGTGTTTGTCATTATTGAACGAATTGAATAGATATGGACATTTTTTTCTTGATAAATATAGTTGTTAACATGGACACAAAACATAATTTCATTGTCATTGCAAGAAAAATAGTGCTTATAACAACAAAAGGAGCGTGATTGGCATGTTGGGAATAGAAAGCATTATTATGTAGGAAATAAACCACTTCACATTACTATGAAAAGCAAACTGAGATGAATGAGTTCGTTTGGTGATGAAATTAAACACATTTAGATTTTCAATAGTGCATCGACATGTTTTTTCTAATTAATGTACTATGTAATTTAGTCATAGATAGTAATCTTATGATCATTGGGTCGAAAAAGTGTTCTTGCGACCAAAAGACAAGTCATCCAAACCAGAAATGTTCGGAGGGATTCTTTATTTTGGAATTCAACCAATTAACATCAATAAGAAACCCTAATCATGATCACGGAACGCAGTGTTTGTTAGTATTGAACGAATTGTATAGATATAGACTTTTTTTCTTGATAAATATAGTTGTTAATATGGACACAAAAGATAATTTCATCGTCATTGTAAGAAAAATAGTGCTTATAACAACAAATGGATCCTCATTGGCATGAAGGGAATTCAGAGTATTATTGTTTAGGAAATAAACCACTTCACATTAGTATGAAAAGCAAACTAAGATGATTGAGTGCTTTTGGTGATGAAACTAAACAAATTTAGATTTTCAATAGTGCATCGACAAGTTCTTTTTAATTAATATACTACGTAATTTAGTCATAGATGTTAATCTCATGATCATTGCGTCAAAAAGTGTGCATGGGGACCAAAAAGACAAGTCATCTAAACCATAAAATGTTCGGAGGAACACAAATGATAATTTCATAATCATCGGAAGAAAAAATAGTGCTTGTAACAACAACAAAAGGAGCCTAATGGGCATGAAATAAATGGAAAGCATGATTATTTAGGAAATAAACCACTTCACATTAGTACAAAATGTAAATTAAGAGGAATGACTCCTTTGGCTGATGGAACAAACACACTTAGAATTTAAAAAGTGCGTCGACATGTTTTTTTTTAATTAATTACTATGTAATTTAGTCATAAATGTTAATCTCATGGTCATTTGGGTCAAAAAGTGTGTTTGGAACAAAAAGGTGAATCTTCCACAACCAGAAATGTTCTGATGGATTCTTTATTTTGGAATTCAACCAATTAACATCAATAAGAAACCCTCATCAAAATCCTGGAACACAGTGTTTTTGTTATTTTTGAACGAATTGTATAGATATAAACACATTTTTTTTTTTCTTGATAAATATAGTTGTTTAATATGGACACAAAAGGCAATTTCATGGTCATTGCAATGTAAAATAGTACTTATAACAACAAAAGGAGCCTGATTTGGCATGAAGGGAATAGAGAGCATGCATTATTATTTAGGAAATAAAACCACTTCACATTACTACAAAAAGCAAACTGAGATGAATGAGTTCGTTTTGGTGATGAAACTAAAACACATTTTACATTTTCAATAGTGCATCGACATGTTTTTTTTTTAATTAATATACTATGTAATTTAGTCATAGATATTAATCTCATGATCATTGTGTCGAAAAAAAGTGTGTTTGGGACCAAAAAACAACAAGTCATCCAAACCAGAAATAGTGTTAGGGGGGATTCTTTATTTTGGAATTCAACCAATTAAATATCAATAAGAACCCTAATCATGATCACGGGAACGCAATATTTGTTAGTATTGAAGAAATTGTATAGCTATAGACATTTTCCTCTTGATAAATATAGTCGTAAAAATATGGACACAAAAAGATAATTTTCATCGTCATTGCAAAGAAAAATAGTGCTTATAACAACAAATGGATCCTAATTGGCATGAAGGTAATAGAGAGCATTAATATTTAGGAAATAAAATAAACCACTTCACATTAGTACAAAAATGCAAAACTAAGATGATTGAGTACTTTTTGGTGATGAAAACTAAAAAAATTTAGATTTTCAATAGTGCATCGACAAGTTTTTTTTAATTAATATACTATGTAATTTAATCATAGATGTTAATCTCATGATCATTGCGTCAAAAAGTGTGCGTGGGACCAAAAGACAAGTAATCTAAACCAGAAATTTTCGGACGGACACAAATGATAATTTCATAATCATCGGAAGAAAAATAGTGCTTGTAACAACAAAAGGAGCCTAATGGGCATGAAATGAATGGAAAGCATGATTATTTAGGAAATAAACCACTTCACATTAGTACAAAATGTAAATTAAGATGAATGACTCCTTTGGCTGATGGAACTGAACACACTTAGAATTTCAAAAGTGCGTCGACATGTCTGTTTTAATTAATATATTATATAATTTAGTCATAAATGTTAATCTCATGATCATTGTGTCAAAAAGTGTGTTTGGAACCAAAAGGTGAAACTTCCAAAACCAGAAATGTTCTGAGGGATTCTTTATTTTGGAATTCAACCACTTAACGTCAATAAGAAAGCCTTATCAAGATCATCGAACACAGTGTTTGTTATTATTGAACGAATTGTATAGATATGGACATTTTTTTTCTTGATAAATATAGTTGTTAACATGGACACAAAACATAATTTCATTGTCATTGCAAGAAAAATAGTGCTTATAACAACAAAAGGAGCGTGGTTGGCATATTGGGAATAGAGAGCATTATTATTTAGGAAATAAACCACTTCACATTACTACGAAAGCAGACTAGGATGAATGAGTTCGTTTGGTGATGAAACTAAACATATTTAAATTTTCAATAGTGCATCGACATGTTTTTTTTTTAATTAATATACTATGTAATTTAGTCATAGATATTAATCTCATGATCATTGTGTCGAAAATTGTGCTTGGGACCCAAAGACAAGTCATCCAAACCACAAATGTTCGGAGGGATTCTTTATTTTGGAATTCAACCAATTAACATCAATAAGAAACCCTAATCATTATCACGGAACGCAGTGTTTGTTAGTATTGAACGAATTGTATAGATATAGACATTTTTTTCTTGATAAATATAGTTGTTATATGGACACAAAAGATAATTTCATAGTCATTGCAAGAAAAATAGTGCTTATAACAACAAAAGGAGCCTGATTGGCATGAAGGGAATAGAGAGCATTATTATATAGGAAATAAACCACTTCACATATCTACGAAATGCAAACTGAGATGAATGAGTTCGTTTGGTGATGAAACTAAACACATTTAGATTTTCAATAGTGCATCGACATGTTGTTTTTTATTAATATACTATGTAATTTAGTCATAGATATTAATCTCATGATCATTGAGTCGAAATGTGTGCTTGTGACCAAAAGACAAGTCATCCAAATCAGAAATGTTTGGAGGGATTCTTTATTTTGGAATTCAACCAATTAACATCAATGAGAAACCCTAATCATGATCACAGAATGCAATGTTTGTTAGTATTGAACGAATTGTATAGATATAGACATTTTCTTCTTGATAAATATAGTTATTAATATGGACACAAAAGATAATTTCATCGTCATTGCAAGAAAAATAGTGCTTGTAACAACAAAAGGAGCCTAATGGGCATGAAATGAATGGAAAGCATGATTATTTAGGAAATAAACCACTTCACATTAGTACAAAATGTAAATTAAGATGAATGACTCCTTTGGCTGATGGAACTGAACACACTTAGAATTTCAAAAGTGCGTCGACATGTCTGTTTTAATTAATTACTATGTAATTTAGTCATAAATGTTAATCTCATGGTCATTGGGTCAAAAAGTGTGTTTGGAACCAAAAGGTGAATCTTCCACAACCAGAAATGTTCTGATGGATTCTTTATTTTGGAATTCAACCAATTAACATCAATAAGAAACCCTCATCAAAATCCTGGATCACAGTGTTTGTTATTTTTGAACAAATTGTATAGATATGAACATTTTTTTCTTGATAAATATAGTTGTTAATATGGACACAAAAGGTAATTTCATAGTCATTGCAAGAAAAATAGTACTTATAACAACAAAAGGAGCCTGATTGGCATGAAGGGAATAGAGAGCATTATTATTTAGGAAATAAACCACTTCACATTACTACAAAAAGCAAACTGAGATGAATGAGTTCGTTTGGTGATGAAACTAAAAACATTTACATTTTCAATAGTGCATCGACATGTTTTTTTAATTAATATACTATGTAATTTAGTCATAGATATTAATCTCATGATCATTATGTCGAAAAGTGTGCTTGGGACCAAAAGACAAGTCATCCAAACCAGAAATGTTTGGAGGGATTCTTTATTTTGGAATTCAACCAGTTAACATCAATGAGAAACCCTAATCATGATCACAGAATGCAGTGTTTCTTAGTATTGAACGAATCGTATAGATATAGACATTTTCTTCTTGATAAATATAGTTGTTAATATGGACACAAAAGATAATTTCATCGTCATTGCAAGAAAAATAGTGCTTATAACAACAAATGGATCCTAATTGGCATGGATGGGAATAGAGAGCATTATTATTTTAGGAAATAAAAACCACTTCACATTAGTACGAAAAGCAAACTAAAGATGATTGAGTGCTTTTGGTGATGAAACTAAAAAAATTTAGATTTTCAATAGTGCATCGACAAGTTTTTTTTTAATTATATTATACTATGTAATTTAGTCATAGATGTTAATCTCATGATCATTGCGTCAAAAAGTGTGCATGGGACCAAAAGACAAGTCATCTAAACCAGAAATGTTCGGAGGGACACAAATGATAATTTCATAATCATCGGAAGAAAAATAGTGCTTGTAACAACAAAAGGAGCCTAATGGGCATGAAATGAATGGAAAGCATGATTATTTAGGAAATAAACCACTTCACATTAGTACAAAATGTAAATTAAGATGAATGACTCCTTCGGTTGATGCAACTGAAACACACTCAGAATTTCAGAAGTGCGTCGACATGTCTGTTTTAATTAATTACTATGTAATTTAGTCATAAATGTTAATCTCATGGTCATTGTGACAAAAAGGGTGTTTGGAACCAAAAGGTGAATCTTCCAAAACCAGAAATGTTCTGATGGATTCTTTATTTTGAAATTCAACCAATTAACAACAATAAGTAACCCTCATCAAAATCCTAGAACACAGTGTTTGTTATGTTTGAACGAATTGTATAGATATGAACATTTTTTTCTTGATAAATATAGTTGTTAATATGGACACAAAAGATAATTTTCATAGTGCAAGAAAAATAGTGCTTATAACAACAAAAGCAGTGTAAATTGGCATGAAGGGAATAGAGAGCATTATTATTTAGGAAATAAATCCACTTCATCACATTACTACGAAAAGCAAATTGAGATGAATGAGTTCGTGTAGTGATGAAACTAAACACATTTAGATTTTCAATAGTGCAATCGACATGTTTTTTTTAATTAATACATATGTTAATTTAGTCATAGATATTAATCTCATGATCATTGTGTCAAAATGTGTGCTTGGGACCAAAAGACAAGTCATCCAAACCAGAAATGTGTTTGGAGGGATTCTTTATTTTGGAATTCAACCACTTAACATCAATGAGAAACCCTAATCATGATCACAGAATGCAGTGTTTGTTAGTATTTGAACGAATCGTATAAATATAGACATTTTCTTCTTGATAAATATAGTTTGTTAATATGGGCACAAAAGATAATTTCATCGTCATTGCAACAAAAATAGTGCTTATAACAACAAATGGATCCTAATTGGCATGAAGGGAATAGAGAGCATTATTATTTAGGAAATAAACCACTTCACATTAGTACGAAAAGCAAACTAAGATGATTGAGTGCTTTTGGTGATGAAACTAAAAAAATTTAGATTTTCAATAGTGCATTGACAAGTTTTTTTTAATTAATATACTATGTAATTTAGTCATAGATGTTAATCTCATGATCATTGCGTCAAAAAGTGTGTTTGGAACCAAAAGGTGAATCTTCCAAAACCAGAAATGTTCTGAGGGATTCTTTATTTTGGAATTCAACCACTTAACATCAATAAGAAAGCCTAATCAAGATCATCGAACAAAGTGTTTGTTATTATTGAACGAATTGTATAGATATGGACATTTTTTTCTTGATAAATATAGTTGTTAACATGGACACAAAACATAATTTCATTGTCATTGCAAGAAAAATAGTGCTTATAAAAACAAAAGGAGCGTGATTGGCATGTTGGGAACAGAAAGCATTATTATTGAGGAAATAAACCACTCCACATTACTATGAAAA
>JBAPLH010000613.1:0-20946 GCA_037897445.1 Ceriops zippeliana
AATGATTTATTGTTCTTGAAAACAACACAAAACATAATTTCATGGTCCTTGCATCAAAAAAGTCCTTATAACAAAAAGAGGAGCCTGATTAGCATGAGGACACTACAAAGTCTCATTGATTAGGAATGAAACCACTTAATATTAGTGTGAAATGCAAACCAAGAATAATGAGTACATTTTTTGATGGAAGTAACTACATTTAGAGTTTTAATGGTGTCTCGGCTTACTTGTTTTGATTAATATACAAGGTTGGATAGCCACAATTGTTAATTTCGTGATCAATGTATAAAAAAGGGTGTTTGGAACCAAAAGGGAAGCATTGCTTATCAGAAATAATACGGGGGCTACTTTATTTTGGAATTCAACAAATTAATATCAATAAGAAATGTTAATCATGATCAAGGGCACCATTGTTTTGTTGGAATTGAATGAATTCAGTTTCTAGATGGTTCATGGACATTGTTTTTACAATGAATATTGTTGTTGAAAACAACACAAAACATAATTTCATTGGTCCTTGCATGAAAAAAGTCCTTATAACAAAAAGAGGAGCCTGATTAGCATAAGGAGACTACAAAGTCTCATTGATTAGGAATGAAACCACTTAATATTAGTGTGAAATGCAAACCGAGAAGGATGAGAACATTTCTTGATGGAAGTAACTACATTTAGAGTTTTAATGGTGTTTTGGCTGACTTGTTTTGATTAAAATACTTGGTAGGATAGCCACAATTGTTAATTTCATGATCAATGTATAACAAATTTTGTTCGGAAGGAAAATGGATGCATTGTTTTCTAGAAATGAAAGGAGGGACACAATATTTTTGAATTCAACCAATTAATATCAATAAGAAATGCTAATCAAGATAAGGGACACCATTGTAGCTTGGAATTGAATGAATTCACTGTCTAGATGGTTCATCGACATTGTTTTTACAATGAATGTTATTGTTAAAAAGGACACAAAACATAATTTCATGGTCCTTGCATGAAAAAGTCCTTATAACAAAAAGAGGACCCTGATTAGCATGAGGAGACTTCAAAGTCTCATTGATCAGGAATGAAAGCACTTAATATTAGTACGAAATGCAAATCAAGAAGAATGAGTACATTTGTTGATGGAAGTAACTACATTTAGAGTTTTAATGGTTTTTCGACTTACTTGTTTTCAATAATATACAAGGTAGGATAGCCACAATTGTGAATTTCATGATCAATGTATAAAAAAGGGTGTTTGTAACCAAAAGGGAAGCATTGCTTATCAGGAATAATAGGAGGGATACTTTATTTTGGAATTCAACCAATTAATATCAATAAGAAATGCTAATCAAGGTCAAGGAAACCATTGTTTGTTGGAATTGAATGAGTTCAGTTTCTAGATGGTTCATGGACATTGTTTTTACAATGAATATTGTTCTTGAAAACAACACAAAACATAATTTCATGGTCCTTGCATGAAAAAAGTCCTTATAACAAAAAGAGGAGCCTGATTAGCATGAGGAGACTACAAAGTCTCATTGACTAGGAATGAAACCACTTAATATTAGCACGAAATGCAAATCAAGAAGAATGAGTACATTTGTTGATGGAAGTAACTACATTTCGAGTTTTAATGGTGTTTCGGCTAACTTGTTTTGATTAATATACAAGGTAGGATAGCCACAATTGTTAATTTCATGATCAATGTGTAAAAAAGGGTGTTTGGAACAAACAGGGAAGCATTGCTTATCAGAAATAATACGGGGGCTACTTTATTTTGGAATTCAACAAATTAATATCAATAAGAAATGCTAATGAAGATCAAGGACACCATTGTTTTGTTGGAATTGAATGAATTCAGTTTCTAGATGGTTCATGGACATTGTTTTTACAATGAATATTGTTGTTGAAAACAACACAAAACATAATTTCATGGTCCTTGCATGAAAAAAGTCCTTATAATAAAAAGTGGAGCCTAATTAGCATGAGGAGACTACAAAGTCTCATTGATTAGGAATGAAACCACTTAATATTAGCACGGAATGCAACTCAAGAAGAATGAGTACATTTGTTGATGGAAGTAACTACATTTAGAGTTTTAATGGTGTTTTGGCTTACTTGTTTTGTTTAATATACAAGGTAGGATAGCCACAATTGTTAATTTCATGATCAATGTATATAAAAGGGTGTTTGGAACCAAAAGGGAAGCATTGCTTATCAGAAATAATAGGAGGGCTGCTTTATTTTGGAATTCAACCAATTAATATCAATAAGAAATGCTAATCAAGTTCAAGGAAACCATTGTTTGTTGGAATTGAATGAATTCAGTTTCTAGATGGTTCATGGATATTGTTTTTACAATGAATATTTTTTTTGAAAACAACACAAAACATAATTTCATGGTCCTTGCATGAAAAAAGTCCTTATAACAAAAAGTGGATCCTGATTAGCATGAGGAGACTACAAAGTCTCATTGATTAGGAATGAAACCACTTAATATTAGCGCGGAATGCAAATCAAGGAGAATGAGTACATTTGTTGATGGAAGTAACTACATGTAGAGTTTTAATGGTGTTTCGGCGTACTTGTTTTGATTAATATACAAAGTAGGATAGCCACAATTGTTAATTTCATGATCAATGTATAAAAAAGGATGTTTGGAACCAAAAGGGAAGCATTGCTTATCAGAAATAATAGGAGGGATACTTAATTTTGGAATTCAACCAATTAATATCAATAAGAAATGCTAATCAAGATCAAGGAAACCATTGTTTGTTGGAATTGAATGAATTCAGTTTCTAGATGGTTCATGGACATTGTTTTTACAATGAATATTGTTGTTGAAAACAACACAAAACATAATTTCATGGTCCTTGAATGAAAAAAGTCCTTATAACAAAAAGTGGATCCTGATTAGCATCAGGAGACTACAAAGTCTCATTGATTAGGAATGAAACCACTTAATATTAGCACGGAATGCAAATCAAGAAGAATGAGTACATTTGTTGGTGGAAGTAACTACATTTACAGTTTTAATGGTGTTTTGGCTTACTTGTTTTGTTTAATATACAAGGTAGGATAGCCACAATTGTTAAATTCATGATCAATGTATAAAAAAGGGTGTTTGGAACCAAAAGGGAAGCATTGCTTATCAGAAATAATAGGAGGGCTACTTTATTTTGGAAATCAACCAATTAATATCTGTTGAATTATCCTGATTTTTAGGAAGTGATTATTAGGAATATTCATTCCTGATTTTGTGGGTCCTAATTATTAGTAAATAGCTGTAAATAATTAATTAGGAAATGATTTCTTAGTATCCCTTGATTTGTGGGATTATAGTAGTATTGTACAGATTTGTTTTTCCTAATTAGTATTCGTAGGAGTCCTATAAATAGCTGTGTAATCTTGGTACAAGAACAAGAAGAAAAAGATCACAAATCTCTTCTCTAAATTCTACACTTCTCTTCTCTAAATTCTACATGGTATCAGTGCTATAGGCTCATTTTTCTGGGTTAGGGTTGTAGTGCATCCTTCATTGATGCAATAATCTTCTAATCACAGCCTTCATTGCTGGGTTTGTCTTTGTCCCTTATTATCTAATCGCAACTGTCATTATTGTGATCTCTTTAGCTATATTTTTCTCTCTTCACTTTTAAACTTGTCCCAATTCTTGTCCTTCCTTTCCAAGTACGTTCTTTGTACCTGGAATTACCATGTCTATGTCTACGACAAAACTGATTGGAGATACTTTGGGTCAAAATGAGAACCCCAACACCAACCATATGACCGGAGATCTACAAAATGTGAGAGCAATTTATAGGTTGAATGAAAAGAATTATCTCAAATGGTCTCAATTCGTCAAGACCTATTTGAAAGGTAAAGGAAGACTCAGTCATCTTCTCGGAACAGGTCCAACACCAGAAGATCCCACATTCAACACATGGGATGAGGCAGATTCAATGATCATGTCATGGCTTTGGGATTCAATGGATCCAGCCATAAGTGATACATGTATGTTTCTCAAAACTGCAAAGGAGATTTGGGATTCTATTCGCAGGACTTATTCAAAGGCTCGAGATGCAGCACAAGTATACGAAATCAAGATAAAGACAAGTGCAACAAAACAACGGAGCAAATCGGTGACGGAATATGCCAATTGTCTTCAAAATCTATGGCAAGAACTCGATCATTATCGAGTATTTCAGATGAAGTGTGCGGATGATGCTGCAACTCTGAAAACCTTCATTGAAAAAGATCGAGTATATGATTTCTTGGCAGGTCTTAATTCTGAATTTGACCAGGTCAGGATTCAAATACTTGGAAAGGAAGAAATTCCTTCTCTAGAAGAGACAATCTCTCTAATCCGTGCAGAAGAAAGTCGAAGGGGAATAATGCTAGAACCTCAAGCTGTGGAAGGCTCAGCATTAGTAACTCGCAATGTGTTAACACAAAGAAAGAGGAAGGGCGGATGCTTTGAGGCCTACATGGAGGGATAATCGAGACAATTTATGGTGTACCTACTGTAAGAAGCCAAGGCATACAAAGGAAAGTTGCTGGAAGCTAAATGGGAAACCAGCAACCTCGAGCCGAGAGTGGGGCAACAAAGGAGGACAGCCAAGGCCCCAAGCTAATCTAATTGAACACACCAGCCAGCAAATCAATCACAATGAAGGACAGGTGAAAGAATCCTTCAGCGGTGAAGAAATAGAAAAAATTAAAGAGCTTTTAGGGTCTTTGGATAAACCCTCTGGCGTGTGTTCCTTAGCACTCTATGGTAAGTCTCCATTCTCTTTTAGTCTAAATGCCTCAGAAAAACTTTCAAGTGAAGCTTGGATAATAGACTCAGGTGCCACTGATCACATGACTCATACTACACATTTTTTTATTACCTATACTCCATGTCCAAGCAATAAGAAAATAGTGGTGGCAGATGGTTCTATGGCTACTGTTGTAAGGGTTGGTGATATTTATATTACACCTATTCTCATTCTAAAAGATGTTCTCCATGTGCCGAAACTATCAGCCAACCTAATTTCCATAAAAAGGCTCACCAATGACCTCAAATGTTATGCAATGTTTTACCCTACCTACTGTATTTTTCAGGAACAGGATTCGGAGAGGAAAATTGGACTTGCTAAGGAAAGGAATGGGCTGTACTACCTTGAGATGCCAAGGATTTCAAAGAAAGTCATGAACAATTCACCCTTATCATTTCTTAGTGCTTCAAATAAGGATGTCATTTGGCTTTATCATTTTCGTTTTGGTCATCCATCTTTTCGTGTCTTAAATATCATGTTTCCTTCTTTGTTTAAAGATTTAGATATGAGTCAATTCCAATGTGATACTTGTGAATTTGCTAAGCATACTCGTGTATCTTTTCCTATAAACAATAAAAGAAGTTCTCACCCTTTTGATTTGATTCACAGTGATATTTGGGGGACCCTCCACAATTCCAAATATCTCAGGGGCTCGATGGTTTGTTTCTCTAATCGATGATTGCACTAGGGTCACATGGATATTTTTACTCAAACACAAATCTGATGTAAGTAGTATTATTCCTAATTTTAATTCTATGATTCAAAATCAATTTGGAGTTAAAATTAAGAACTTTAGATCAGATAATGCTAGAGATTACTTTAATCAGATCTTGTCAACCTACTTCCAAAAGGAAGGGATCATCCATGAGTCATCTTGTGTAAACACCCCACAACAAAATGGGGGGTGGCTGAAAGAAAAAATGGTCATTTGCTCAACACTACTCGAGCATTGTTGTTTCATGGAAATGTCCCTAAGTCTTATTGGGGGGAAGCTGTCCTTACATCTACATATATGATTAATAGATTGCCATCAAGAGTATTAGATTTCAAAACTCCTATGACAGTTCTTTCTAGCTTTTATCCCCATTTTAGGACAACAAATAATCTTATACCAAGAATCTTTGGGTGCACCTCATTTGTACATGTTCATAATCAGCAAAGGGGAAAACTAGATCCTAGAGCAATCAAGTGTGTCTTTCTTGGTTACTCCTCTACACAAAAGGGATATAAATGTTATCATCCTCCTTCTCGAAAGACCTATATATCAGTCAATGTCACATTTGTAGAAAATAAACCTTACTTCCCACAGTCTTATCTTCAAGGGGAGAAGTCATTAGTTGATGACCTTAATCTTGACTTACCTCCTAATAATCTTCCAATCCAAATTCCCACTTGTGATCAACCAATCCCTGATCAATCAACTCCTGACTAATCAACCTTTAATTCTGATCAACAGGCCCCTCATGAATCAGCTCGTGCCACTTCAATCCTAGACTCACCCTCTACAATTGACCCTATTCCAGAACAAGAATCCACTTCCATATCTCCCCATATTCATGACTCTATGAGATTTTCTCAGGTATACTCAAGAAAGACAGCAATTCCAGACCAAACACAAGTTCAAGATTTCCATCCGAGTTCTGCAAATGAATTTTCAGTAAGTTCCAACTCTCCTTTGCATAAACAATCAATTGATATGCCAGAAAAATGACTTGCATCTTCCCATTGCTGTTAGAAAAGGTACTAGAGAGTGCACAAAGCGACCCCTATATCCACTATCTCATTATGTGTCACTTGACCACTTATCACCATCTCATAAAAATTTCATTGTGAGTCTAAACACCTTTTCTATTCCAAGTACTTTATCTGAGGCATTGTCTAAAGAAGAATGGAGGAATGCAATGAGAGAAGAAATGGATGCACTAGAAAAAAAACCAGACTTGGGAGATTGTCAAAAAACCTAAGGGAAAGAATCTTGTGGGCTGCAAATGGGTTTTTTACCTTGAAATATAAAGTTGATGGTTCTCTTGAAAGATATAAAGCACGATTGGTGGCAAAGGGTTATACTCAAACTTATGGAGTAGATTATCAGGAGACATTTGCTCCGGTGGCAAAGATGAACACGGTGAGGATTTTACTCTCTTTGGCAGCTCATTTTAATTGGCAACTTCAACAGTATGATGTGAAGAATGCATTCTTACATGGAGACCTAGAAGAGAGGAGATTTACATGAGTATTCCACCGGGATTTGAAGGAGAAAAGACAACAAGTAAAGCATGTAGATTACGGAAAGCACTATATGGGCTCAAGCAATCACCTAGAGCTTGGTTTGGGAGATTTTCCAAAGTTATGAAAGCTTCGGGCTACAAACAAAGCCAAGGTGATCATACCCTTTTTCATTAAGCATTCGGCAAAAGGGGAGGGTGACAGCACTTCTAGTGTACGTGGATGATATTATAGTCATAGGTGACGATGATGAGGAGAAAACAGCGGCTAAAGCAGTGTTTGATTAAAGAGTTTGAAATAAAAGAGCTAGGAAGACTCAAATACTTTCTTGGCATTGAAGTTTCTTACTCTAAACAAGGAATTTTTGTCTCACAACAGAAGTATGTGATTGATCTCTTGAAGGAAACTGGAAAACTTGGTTGTAAACCAGTAGCCACACCTATTGAGCCTAATAAAAAAGCTCGGGGATGCAAAGGAAGAACCTACTGTAGATCGAGAAATGTATCAAAAATTGGTCGGGAAACTCATCTATTTGGCTCATACTAGGCCTGATATTGCCTATTCAGTAAGTGTGATTAGTCAATTTATGCATGACCCAAGAGAATCACACTTACAAGCTGTCAATCGAGTGCTACATTATTTAAAAGGAAGTCCAGGAAAAGGAGTCTTATTCAGGAGAAAATCAAGAATTGGTCCCGCAAGCTTATACCGATGCTGACTATGCAGGATCCATGGTGGATAGAAGGTCAACATCTGGTTATTGCACTTTTCTTGGCGGAAATTTAGTAACTTGGCGGAGTAAGAAACAAAATGTAGTTGCAAGATCAAGTGCTGAATCAGAATTTCGAGCAATGGCCCAAGGAATATGTGAGCTATTATGGCTTAAAATCATCCTAGAAGACTTGAAAATCAAGTGGAATGGCCCTATGAAGCTGTATTGTGACAATAAATCAGCAATTAATATTGCTCATAATCCCGTACAACATGATAGGACGAAGCATATTGAAATTGACAGGCATTTCATCAAAGAAAAGGTAGAAGAGGGGTTGATCTGCATGTCCTACATACCTTCCGGAGATCAACTAGCTGATGTACTAACCAAAGGACTTAATGGCAGGATCTTTCATGAAATAATCTCCAAGCTGGGAATGGAAGACATCTATTCCTCAGCTTGAGGGGGAGTGTTGAATTATCCTGATTTTTAGGATGTGATTATTAGGAATATTCATTCCTGATTTTGTGGGTCCTAATTATTAGGAAATAGCTGTAAATAATTAATTAGGAAATGATTTCTTAGTATCCCTTGATTTGTGGGATTATAGTTATTGTACAGATTTGTTTTTCCTAATTAGTATTCGTAGGAGTCCTATAAATAGCTGTGTAATCTTGATACAAGAACAAGAAGAAAAAGATCACAATTCTCTTCTCTAAATTCTACACTTCTCTTCTCTAAATTCTACAATATCAATAAGAAATGCTAATCAAGATCAAGGAAACCATTGTTTGTTGGAATTGAATGAATTCAGTTTCTAGATGGTTCATGGACATTGTTTTTACAATGAATATTGTTGTTGAAAACAACACAAAACATAATTTCATGGTCCTTGCATGAAAAAAGTCCTTATAATAAAAAGTGGAGCCTGATTAGCATGAGGAGACTACAAAGTCTCATTGATTAGGAATGAAACCACTTAATATTAGCCCGGAATGCAACTCAAGAAGAATGAGTACATTTGTTGATGGAAGTAACTACATTTAGAGTTTTAATGGTGTTTTGGCTTACTTGTTTTGTTTAATATACAAGGTAGGATAGCCACAATTGTTAATTTCATGATCAATGTATATAAAAGGGTGTTTGGAACCAAAAGGGAAGCATTGCTTATCAGAAATAATAGGAGGGCTGCTTTCTTTTGGAATTCAACCAATTAATATCAATAAGAAATGCTAATCAAGATCAAGGAAACCATTGTTTGTTGGAATTGAATGAATTTAGTTTCTAGATGGTTCATGGACATTGTTTTTACAATGAATATTGTTGTTGAAAACAACACAAAACATAATTTCATGGTCCTTGAATGAAAAAAGTCCTTATAACAAAAAGTGGATCCTGATTAGCATGAGGAGACTACAAAGTCTCATTGATTAGGAATGAAACCACTTAATATTAGTGTGAAATGCAAACCAAGAATAATGAGTACATTTTTTGATGGAAGTAACTACATTTAGAGTTTTAATGGTGTTTCGGCTTACTTGTTTTGATTAATATACAAGGTAGGATAGCTACAATTGTTAATTTCATGATCAATGTATTAGAAAGGGTGTTTGGAACCAAAAGGGAAGCATTGCTTATCGGAAATAATACGGGGGCTACTTTATTTTGGAATTGAATAAATTAATATCAATAAGAAATGCTAATCATGATCAAGGACACCATTGTTTTGTTGGAATTGAATGAATTCAGTTTCTAGAAGGTTCATGGACATTGTTTTTACAATGAATATTGTTGTTGAAAACAACACAAAACATAATTTCATGGTCCTTGCATGAAAAAAGTCCTTATAACAAAAAGTAGAGCATGATTAGCATGAGGAGACTACAAAGTCTCATTGATTAGGAATGAAACCACTTAATATTTGTGTGAAATGCAAACCAAGAAGAATGAGAACATTTCTTGATGGAAGTAACTACATTTAGAGTTTTAATGGTGTTTCGGCTTACTTGTTTTGATTAATATACTTGGTAGGATAGCCACAATTGTTAATTTCATGATCAATGTATAACAAATTTTGTTCGGAAGGAAAATGGATGCATTGTTTTCTAGAAATGAAAGGAGGGACACAATATTTTTGAATTCAACCAATTAATATCAATAAGAAATGCTAATCAAGATAAAGGACACCATTGTAGCTTGGAATTGAATGAATTCACTGTCTAGATGGTTCATCGACATTGTTTTTACAATGAATATTGTTGTTAAAAAGGACACACAACATAATTTCATGGTCCTTGTATGAAAAAAGTCCTATATAACAAAAAGAGGACCCTGATTAGCATGAGGAGACTTCAAAGTCTCATTGATCAGGAATGAAAGCACTTAATATTAGTACGAAATGCAAATCAAGAAGAATGAGTACATTTGTTGATGGAAGTAACTACATTTAGAGTTTTAATGGTGTTTCGACTTACTTGTTTTCATTAATATACAAGGTAGGATAGCCACAATTGTGAATTTCATGATCAATGTATAAAAAAGGGTGTTTGTAACCAAAAGGGAAGCATTGCTTATCAGAAATAATAGGAGGGATAGTTTATTTTGGAATTCAACAAATTAATATCAATAAGAAATGCTAATCAAGATCAAGGAAACCATTGTTTGTTGGAATTGAATGAGTTCAGTTTCTAGATGGTTCATGGACATTGTTTTTACAATGAATATTGTTGTTGAAAACAGTACAAAACATAATTTCATGGTCCTTGCATGAAAAAAGTCCTTATAACAAAAAGACGAGCCTGATTAGCATGAGGAGACTACAAAGTCTCATTGATTAGGAATGAAACCACTTAATATTATTATAAAATGCAAATCAAGAAGAATGAGTATATTTGTTGATGGAAGTAACTACATTTAGCATTTTAATGGTGTTTCGGCGTACTTATTTTGATTAATATAGAAGGTAGGATAGCCACAATTGTGAATTTCATCATCAATGTATAAAAAAGGGTGTTTGGAACCAAAAGGGAAGCATTGCTTATCAGAAATAATAGGAGGGATACTTAATTTTGGAATTCAACCAATTAATATCAATAAGAAATGCTAATCAAGATCAAGGAAACCATTGTTTGTTGGAATTGAATGAATTCAGTTTCTAGATGGTTCATGGACATTGTTTGTACAATGAATATTGTTGTTGAAAACAACACCAAACATAATTTCATGGTCCTTGCATGAAAAAAGTCCTTATAACAAAAAGTGGATCCTGATTAGCATGAGGAGACTACAAAGCCTCATTGATTAGGAATGAAACCACGTAATATTAACACGGAATGCAAATCAAGAAGAATGAGTACATTTGTTGGTGGAAGTAACTACATTTACAGTTTTAATGGTGTTTTGGCTTACTTGTTTTGTTTAATATACAAGGTAGGATAGCCACAATTGTTAATTTCATGATCAATGTATAAAAAAGGGTGTTTGGAACCAAAAGGGAAGCATTGCTTATCAGAAATAATAGGAGGGCCACTTTATTTTGGAATTCAACCAATTAATATCAATAAGAAATGCTAATTAAGATCAAGGACACCATTGTTTCGTTGGAATTGAAAGAATTCAGTTTCTAGATGGTTTAGGGACATTGTTTTTACAATGAATATTGTTGCTGAAAACAACACAAAACATAATTTCCTGGTCCTTGCATGAAAAAAGTCGTTATAACAAAAAGAGGAGCCTGATTAGCATGAGGAGACTACAAAGTCTCGTTGATTAGGAATGAAACCACTTAATGTTGTTGTGAAATACAAACCAAGAATAATGAGTACATTTTTTGATGGAAGTAACTACATTTCGAGTTTTAATGGTGTTTCGGCTTACTTGTTTTGATTAATATACAAGGGAGGATAGCCACAATTGTTAATTTCATGATCAATGTATAAAAAAGGGTGTTTGGAACCAAAAGGGAAGCATTGCTTATCAGAAATAATACGGGGGCTACTTTATTTTGGAATTCAACAAATTAATAACAATAAGAAATGCTAATCATGATCAAGGACACCATTGTTTTGTTGGAATTGAATGAATTCTCTTTCTAGATGGTTCATGGACATTGTTTTTACAATGAATATTGTTGTTGAAAACAACACAAAACATAATTTCATGGTCCTTGCATGAAAAAAGTCCTTGTAACAAAAAGAGGAGCCTGATTAGCATGAGTAGACTACAAAGTCTCATTGATTAGGAATGAAACCACTTAATATTAGTGTGAAATGCAAACCAAGAAGAATGAGTACATTTCTTGATGGAAGTAACTACATTTAGAGTTTTAATGGTGTTTCGACTTACTTGTTTTGATTAATATACTTGGTAGGATAGCCACAATTGTTAATTTCATGATCAATGTATAACAAAGTTTGTTCCGAAGGAAAATGGATGCATTGTTTTCTAGAAATGAAAGGAGGGACACAATATTTTTGAATTCAACAAATTAATATCAATAATAAATGCTAATCAAGATAAAGGACACCATTGTATCTTGGAATTGAATGAATTCACTGTCTAGATGGTTCATCCACATTGTTTTTACAATGAATATTGTTGTTAAAAAGGACACAAAACATAATTTCATGGTCGTTGCATGAAAAAGTCCTTATAACAAAAAGTGGATCCTGATTAGCATGAGGAGACTTCAAAGTCTCATTGATCAGGAATGAAAGCACTTAATATTAGTACAAAATGCAAATCAAGAAGAATGAGTACATTTGTTGATGGAAGTAACTACATTTAGAGTTTTAATTGTGTTTCAGCTTACTTGTTTTGATTAATATACAAGGTAGGATAGCCACAATTGTGAATTTGATGATCAATGTATAAAAAAGGGTGTTTGTAACCAAAAGGGAAGCATTGCTTATCAGAAATAATAGGAGGGATACTTAATTTTGGAATTCAACCAATTAATATCAATAAGAAATGCTAATCAAGATCAAGGAAACCATTGTTTGTTGGAATTGAATGAATTTAGTTTCTAGATGGTTCATGGACATTGTTTTTATAATGAATATTGTTGTTGAAAACAACACAAAACATAATTTCATGGTCCTTGCATGAAAAAAGTCCTTATAACAAAAAGAGGAGCCTGATTAGCATGAGGAGACTACAATGTCTCATTGATTAGGAATGAAACCACTTAATATTAGTGTGAAATGCAAACCAAGAAGAATGAGTACATTTCTTGATGGAAGTAACTACATTTAGAGTTTTAATGGTGTTTCGGCTTACTTGTTTTGATTAATATACTTGGTAGGATAGCCACAATTGTTAATTTCATGATCAATGTATAACAAAGTTTGTTCGGAAGGAAAATGGATGCATTGTTTTCTAGAAATGAAAGGAGGGACACAATATTTTTGAATTCAACCAATTAATATCAATAAGAAATGCTAATCAAGATAAAGGACACCATTGTATCTTGGAATTGAATGAATTCACTGTCTAGATGGTTCATCCACATTGTTTTTACAATGAATATTGTTGTTAAAAAGGACACAAAACATAATTTCATGGTCGTTGCATGAAAAAAGTCCTTATAACAAAAAGTGGATCCTGATTAGCATGAGGAGACTTCAAAGTCTCATTGATCAGGAATGAAAGCACTTAATATTAGTACAAAATGCAAATCAAGAAGAATGAGTACATTTGTTGATGGAAGTAACTACATTTAGATTTTTAATGGTGTTTCGACTTACTTGTTTTCATTAATATACAAGGTAGGATAGCCACAATTGTGAATTTCATGATCAATGTATAAAAAAGGGTGTTTGGAACCAAAAGGGAAGCATTGCTTATCAGAAATAATAGGAGGGATACTTTATTTTGGAATTCAACCAATTAATATCAATAAGAAATGCTAATCAAGATCAAGGAAACCATTGTTTGTTGGAATTGAATGAATTTAGTTTCTAGATGGTTCATGGACATTGTTTTTATAATGAATATTGTTGTTGAAAACAACACAAAACATAATTTCATGGTCCTTGCATGAAAAAAGTCCTTATAACAAAAGGAGGAGCCTGATTAGCATGAGGACACTACAAAGTCTCATTGATTAGGAATGAAACCACTTAATATTAGCACGAAATGCAAATCAAGAAGAATGAGTACATTTGTTGATGGAAGTAACTACATTTAGAGTTTTAATTGTGTTTCAGCTTACTTGTTTTGATTAATATACAAGGTAGGATAGCCACAATTGTGAATTTGATGATCAATGTATAAAAAAGGGTGTTTGTAACCAAAAGGGAAGCATTGCTTATCAGAAATAATAGGAGGGATACTTTATTTTGGAATTCAACCAATTAATATCAATAAGAAATGCTAATCAAGATCAAGGAAACCATTGTTTGTTGGAATTGAATGAATTCAGTTTCTAGATGGTTCATGGACATTGTTTTTACAATGAATATTGTTGTTGAAAACAACACAAAACATAATTTCCTGGTCCTTGCATGAAAAAAGTCCTTATATCAAAAAGAGGAGCCTGATTAGCATGAGGAGACAACAAAGTCTCATTGATTAGGAATGAAACCACTTAATATTAGTGTGAAATGCAAACCAAGAATAATGAGTACATTTTTTGATGGAAGTAACTACATTAAGAGTTTTAATGGTGTTTCGGCTTACTTGTTTTGATTAATATACAAGGTAGGATAGCCACAATTGTTAATTTCATGATCAATGTATAAAAAAGGGTGTTTGGAACCAAAAGGGAAGCATTGCTTATCAGAAATAATACGGGGGCTACTTTATTTTGGAATTCAACAAATTAATATCAATAAGAAATGCTAATCATGATCAAGGACACCATTGTTTTGTTGGAATTGAATGAATTCTGTTTCTAGATGGTTCATGGATATTGTTTTTACAATGAATATTGTTGTTGAAAACAACACAAAACATAATTTCATGGTCCTTGCATGAAAAAAGTCCTTATAACAAAAAGAGGAGCCTGATTAGCATGAGGAGACTTCAAAGTCTCATTGATCAGGAATGAAAGCACTTAATATTAGTACGAAATGCAAATCAAGAAGAATGAGTACATTTGTTGATGGAAGTAACTACATTTAGAGTTTTAATGGTGTTTCGACTTACTTGTTTTCATTAATATATAAGGTAGGATAGCCACAATTGTGAATTTCATGATCAATGTATAAAAAAGGGTGTTTGTAACCAAAAGGGAAGCATTGCTTATCAGAAATAATAGGAGGGATACTTTATTTTGGAATTCAACCAATTAATATCAATAAGAAATGCTAGTCAAGATCAAGGAAACCATAGTTTGTTGGAATTGAATGAGTTCAGTTTCTAGATGGTTCATGGACATTGTTTTTACCATGAATATTGTTCTTGAAAACAACACAAAACATAATTTCATGGTCCTTGCATGAAAAAAGTCCTTATAACAAAAAGAGGAGCCTGATTAGCATGAGGAGACTACAAAGTCTCATTGATTAGGAATGAAACCACTTAATATTAGCACGAAATGCAAATCAAGAAGAATGAGTACATTTGTTGACGGAAGTAACTACATTTAGAGTTTTAATGGTGTTTCGGCTTACTTTTTTTGATTAATATACAAGGTAGGATAGCCACAATTGTTAATTTCATGATCAATGTATAAAAAAGGGTGTTTGGAACCAAAAGGGAAGCATTGCTTATCAGAAATAATACGGGGGCTACTTTATTTTGGAATTCAACAAATTAATATCAATAAGAAATGCTAATCAAGATCAAGGACACCATTATTTTGTTGGAATTGAATGAATTCAGTTTCTAGATGGTTCATGGACATTGTTTTTACAATGAATATTGTTGTTGAAAACAACACAAAACATAATTTCATGGTCCTTGCATGAAAAAAGTCCTTATAATAAAAAAAAGTGGAGCCCTGATTAGCATGAGGAGACTACAAAGTCTCATTGATTAGGAATGAAACCACTTAATATTAGCACGGAATGCAACTCAGGAAAAATGAGTACATTTGTTGATGGAAGTAACTACATGTAGAGTTTTAATGGTGTTTCGGCTTACTTGTTTTGATTAATATATAAGGTAGGAAAGCCACAATTGTTAATTTCATGATCAATGTATAAAAAAGGGTGTTTGGAACCAAAAGGGAAGCATTGCCTATCAGAAATAATAGGAGGGATACTTAATTTTGGAATTCAACCAATTAATATCAATAAGAAATGCTAATCAAGATCAAGGAAACCATTGTTTGTTGGAATTGAATGAATTCAGTTTTCTAGATGGTTCATGGACATTGTTTTTTACAATGAATATTGTTGTTGAAAACAACACAAAACATAATTTCATGGTCCTTGCATGAAAAAAGTCCTTATAACAAAAAGAGGAGCCTGATTAGCATGAGGAGACTACAATGTCTCATTGATTAGGAATGAAACCACTTAATATTAGTGTGAAATGCAAACCAAGAAGAATGAGTACATTTCTTGATGGAAGTAACTACATTTAGAGTTTTAATGGTGTTTCGGCTTACTTGTTTTGATTAATATACTTGGTAGGATAGCCACAATTGTTAATTTCATGATCAATGTATAACAAAGTTTGTTCCGAAGGAAAATGGGTGCATTGTTTTCTAGAAATGAAAGGAGGGACACAATATCTTTGAATTCAACCAATTAATATCAATAAGAAATGCTAATCAAGATAAAGGACACCATTGTATCTTGGAATTGAATGAATTCACTATCTAGATGGTTCATCGACATTGTTTTTACAATGAATATTGTTGTTAAAAAGGACACAAAACATAATTTCATGGTCCTTGCATGAAAAAAGTCCTTATGACAAAAAGAGGACCCTGATTAGCATGAGGAGACTTCAAAGTCTCATTGATCAGGAATGAAAGCACTTAATATTAGTACGAAATGCAAATCAAGAAGAATGAGTACATTTGTTGATGGAAGTAACTACATTTAGAGTTTTAATGGTGTTTCGACTTACTTGTTTTCATTAATATATAAGGTAGGATAGCCACAATTGTGAATTTCATGATCAATGTATAAAAAAGGGTGTTTGTAACCAAAAGGGAAGCATTGCTTATCAGAAATAATAGGAGGGATACTTTATTTTGGAATTCAACCAATTAATATCAATAAGAAATGCTAGTCAAGATCAAGGAAACCATAGTTTGTTGGAATTGAATGAGTTCAGTTTGTAGATGGTTCATGGACATTGTTTTTACCATGAATATTGTTCTTGAAAACAACACAAAACATAATTTCATGGTCCTTGCATGAAAAAAGTCCTTATAACAAAAAGAGGAGCCTGATTAGCATGAGGAGACTACAAAGTCTCATTGATTAGGAATGAAACCACTTAATATTAGCATGAAATGCAAATCAAGAAGAATGAGTACATTTGTTGATGGAAGTAACTACATTTAGAGTTTTAATGGTGTTTCGGCTTACTTTTTTTGATTAATATACAAGGTAGGATAGCCACAATTGTTAATTTCATGATCAATGTATAAAAAAGGGTGTTTGGAACCAAAAGGGAAGCATTGCTTATCAGAAATAATACGGGGGCTACTTTATTTTGGAATTCAACAAATTAATATCAATAAGAAATGCTAATCAAGATCAAGGACACCATTATTTTGTTGGAATTGAATGAATTCAGTTTCTAGATGGTTCATGGACATTGTTTTTACAATGAATATTGTTGTTGAAAACAACACAAAACATAATTTCATGGTCCTTGCATGAAAAAAGTCCTTATAATAAAAAGTGGAGCCCGATTAGCATGAGGAGACTACAAAGTCTCATTGATTAGGAATGAAACCACTTAATATTAGCACGGAATGCAACTCAGGAAAAATGAGTACATTTGTTGATGGAAGTAACTACATGTAGAGTTTTAATGGTGTTTCGGCTTACTTGTTTTGATTAATATATAAGGTAGGAAAGCCACAATTGTTAATTTCATGATCAATGTATAAAAAAGGGTGTTTGGAACCAAAAGGGAAGCATTGCCTATCAGAAATAATAGGAGGGATACTTAATTTTGGAATTCAACCAATTAATATCAATAAGAAATGCTAATCAAGATCAAGGAAACCATTGTTTGTTGGAATTGAATGAATTCAGTTTCTAGATGGTTCATGGACATTGTTTTTACAATGAATATTGTTGTTGAAAACAACAGATAACATAATTTCATGGTCCTTGCATGAAAAAAGTCCTTATAACAAAAAGTGGATCCTGATTAGCATGAGGAGACTACAAAGTCTCATTGATTAGGAATGAAACCACTTAATATTAACACGGAATGCAAATCAAGAAGAATGAGTACATTTGTTGGTGGAAGTAACTACATTTACAGTTTTAATGATGTTTTGGCCTACTTGTTTTGTTTAATATACAAGTTAGGATAGCCACAATTGTTAATTTCATGATCAATGTATAAAAAATGGTGTTTGGAACCAAAAGGGAAGCATTGCTTATCAGAAATAATAGGAGGGCTACTTTATTTTGGAATTCAACCAATTAATATCAATAAGAAATGCTAATCAAGATCAAGGAAACCATTGTTTGTGGGAATTGAATGAATTCAGTTTCTAGATGGTTCATGGACATTGTTTTTACAATGAATATTGTTGTTGAAAACAACACAAAACATAATTTCATGGTCCTTGCATGAAAAAAGTCCTTATAACAAAAAGAGGAGCCTGATTAGCATGAGGACACTACAAAGTCTCATTGATTAGGAATGAAACCAATTAATATTAGCACGAAATGCAAATCAAGAAGAATGAGTACATTTGTTGATGGAAGTAACTACATTTAGAGTTTTAATTGTGTTTCGGCTTACTTGTTTTCATTAATATACAAGGTAGGATAGCCACAATTGTGAATTTCATGATCAATGTATAAAAAAGGGTCTTTGGAACCAAAAGGGAAGCATTGCTTATCAGAAATAATAGGAGGGATACTTTATTTTGGAATTCAACCAATTAATATCAATAAGAAATGCTAATCAAGATCAAGGAAACCATTGTCTGTTGGAATTGAATGAGTTCAGTTTCTAGATGGTTCATGGACATTGTTTTTACAATAAATATTGTTCTTGAAAACAACACAAAACATAAATTCATGGTCCTTGCGTGAAAAAAGTCCTTATAACAAAAAGAGGAGCCTGATTAGCATGAGGAGTCTACAAAGTCTCATTGATTAGGAATGAAACCACTTAATATTAGCACGAAATGCAAATCAAGAAGAATGAGTACATTTGTTGATGGAAGTAACTACTTTTAGAGTTTTAATGGTGTTTCGGCTTACTTGTTTTGATTAATATTCAAGGTAGGATAGCCACAATAGTTAAATTCATGATCAATGTATAAAAAAGGGTGTTTGGAACCAAAAGGGAAGCATTGCTTATCAGAAATAATATGGGGGCTACTTTATTTTGGAATTCAACCAATTAATATCAATAAGAAATGCTAATCATGATCAAGGACACCATTGTTTTGTTGGAATTGAATGAATTCTGTTTCTAGATGGTCCATGGACATTGTTTTTACAATGAATATTGTTGTTGAAAACAACACAAAACATAATTTCATGGTCCTTGCATGAAAAAAGTCCTTATAATAAAAAGTGGAGCCCGATTAGCATGAGGAGACTACAAAGTCTCATTGATTAGGAATGAAACCACTTAATATTAGCACGGAATGCAACTAAAGAAGAATGAGTACATTTGTTGATGGAAGTAACTACATTTAGGGTTTTAATGGTGTTTCGGCTTACTTGTTTTGTTTAATATACAAGGTAGGATAGCCACAATTGTTTATTTCATAATCAATGTATATAAAAGGGTGTTTGGAACCAAAAGGGAAGCATTGCTTATCAGAAATAATAGGAGGGATACTTTATTTTGGAATTCAAGCAATTAATATCAATAAAAATGCTAATCAAGACCAAGGAAACCATTGTTTGTTGGAATTGAATGTATTCAGTTTCTAGATGGTTCATGGACATTGTTTTTACAATGAATATTGTTGTTGAAAACAACACAAAACATAATTTCATGGTCCTTGCATGAAAAAAGTCCTTATAACAGAAAGAGGAGCCTGATTAGCATGAGGAGACTACAATGTCTCATTGATTAGGAATGAAACCACTTAATATTAGTACGAAATGCAAATCAAGAAGAATGAGTACATTTGATGATGGAAGTAACTACATTTAGCGTTTTAATGGTGTTTCGGCGTACTTAATTTGATTAATATACAAGGTAGGATAGCCACAATTGTGAATTTCATGATCAATGTATAAAAAAGGGTGTTTGGAACAAAAAGGGAAGCATTGCTTATCAGAAATAATAGGAGGGACACTTAATTTTGGAATTCAACCAATTAATATAAATAAGAAATGCTAATCAAGATCAAGGAAACCATTGTTTGTTGGAATTGAATGAATTCAGTTTCTAGATGGTTCATGGACATTGTTTTTACAATGAATATAGTTGTTGAAAACAACACAAAATATAATTTCATGGTCCTTGCATGAAAAAAGTCCTTATAACAAAAAGTGGAGCCTGATTAGCATGAGGAGACTTCAAAGTCTCATTGATCAGGAATGAAAGCACTTAATATTAGTGCGAAATGCAAATCAAGAAGAATGAGTACATTTGTTGATGGAAGTAACTACATTTAGATTTTTAATGGTGTTTCGACTTACTTGTTTTCATTAATATACAAGGTAGGATAGCCACAATTGTGAATTTCATGATCAATGTATAAAAAAGGGTCTTTGGAACCAAAAGGGAAGCATTGCTTATCAGAAATAATAGGAGGGATACTTAATTTTGGAATTCAACCAATTAATATCAATAAGAAATGCTAATCAAGATCAAGGAAACCATTGTTTGTTGGAATTGAATGAATTTAGTTTCTAGATGGTTCATGGACATTGTTTTTACAATGAATATTGTTGTTGAAAACAACACAAAACATAATTTCATGGTCCTTGCATGAAAAAAGTCCTTATAACAAAAAGAGGAGCCTGATTAGCAATGAGGACACTACAAAGTCTCATTGATTAGGAATGAAACCAATTAATATTAGCACGAAATGCAAATCAAGAAGAATGAGTACATTTGTTTGATGGAAGTAACTACATGTAGAGTTTT
>JBAPLH010000614.1:0-30036 GCA_037897445.1 Ceriops zippeliana
TAAGTGGTTTAAACTCATGAATAATGATAAAATTTCAATACTCAAATCGGTCAAAAGGATTGCCTCTTAGTCCCAAAGACACCATAAATTAGTTATTATGCCGCTGACTCTGACTACAACCAATCTATAGTGACAATCAACCCGAGCTAACAACGCAAAGATAACAATTTATGCCAATACACCCACAGACTTGAGGTGAATACAATATCGAATCCAACAAAAAATCGTGTCATTGGGGGGGGTTAGTATATCTAAAGGAATAAAACTATGGGGGGGGGACTGACCGACGGGGAAGTCGACCTCCTCCCATCATTTCTTCTCTCAGACCAATTAGGATTTCATTTGTGTCTTCCAACACCCTTTTTAATACCAACGGGGGTAAAATGAACCAACCATGGAAGAAGTATCTAGCCATATTGGTTCCAACAAACTAGACAAAAGACCCATTAAAACTCTAACTGGGGTGTACTTGTAATCATCCAAAGGGGGGGGGGGGGGGGGTTTGCTGTGGCCGTACTAATGTAAAGTGGTAAATTCATGAATATTGATCTATTTCAACTCTGCAAAAAGAAATAAAAGGATTGCCTCTTTAGTCCCACAGACCATTGTTAATGCAAAGACTCTTAAACTATCTTAAGTGGCCTGTAGCTTAATGAATATGTCATCATTTTGAAATCTAATGCCAATAAAACCTCACTATTGTCCAATGAATTCATTACTGATATATCCAACAAACAATAGAGTCATTGTGTTTCTTAGTTAAGTAATTACATCGATTGGTATTAAATAGCGTAACAGTTCGCAATAAAAATGGATCTCATCTCTCTCCCCCATCATTTCTAAGACAATGAGGTGTTCCATTTTTTGATTCCAAAACACGTACATTCTTTTTAATACAACGATCATAACATATTAACGAACTATGAGTCAAAACTAACTACTATCATAAATAAATTAAAACAAACAAGTCTAAACACCATTAAAACTCTAAATTAGTGTTTACTTATATCATCCATGAAGGCAGATCATTCCTCTTGGTTTTGCTGTCCGAGTACTAATGTTAACGTAAGTTGTTTAACTCACTGTGAATAAATGATATATTCAATTCGCAAAAAGCTAAAAAGGATTGCCTCTTGTCCCCAAAGACCATTTTTTTATGCAAAAGACTATGAAACTAATCTTTTGTGTCTTGCTTAATGATATATATTCATTGTAGAAATCAATGCCCAATGAACCCTCTATTCAATGAATTCATTTCGATTACCACAAAACAATAGTGTCATTGTTCTTTTATTAGTATATTTCTCATATGGTATTAAAACGTTAAATTCCATGAAATAAAGGGAGTCTCTGTCCCATCATTTCTTAGTCAATGAGGTTCCTTTTTTTTATTTCCAAGACACACTTTTTAAACCACCACAGCAGAATTCATAAAATTACACAAGCTATATGGCAAAACTAAAATCTAGATATATTAATTAAAAACGAAACACAGTCTACAAAACACCATTAAAAAACTCTAAATGTGTTTTATCTTGATATCATCCAAAGCAGTCATTCCCTCTTGGTTTGCAGTTCGCGTACTAATGTTAAGTGGTTTAACTCATGAATAATGATATATATTCAATTTCGCAGAAAAAGCCACAAAAGTGATTAGCCTTGTCTTGTCCCAAAGACCATTTTTTAAGCAAGAATAGATCTAATGAAAGCTAAAACTATTTGTGTCTGTTGCCTTAAAATGATTATATTCATTGTGAAATCAATTCCTCATTGAACCCTCTATTCCTTAAATGAATTCATTCGAATTCCAACAAACTAATAGTGTCCATTGATCTTTATTACAATAGTTTTACCTCACTTGATTACTTAGAAACTGTTAAAATTCCAAGAAAAAATGTGAGTCTCGTCCCCATCATTTCTGGTAGTCAATGATTGGGGGGTTCCTTTTTTGATTCCAAACAATCTTTTTGTTATTACAATTGTAGTCATGAGATTTTATTTTAAAACCATGGCTAATCTACTCAAGTAGTATACATTCTAAATTGAAAACAAACAAGTTCTAAACACGCTGATTTAAAATGCTTCTAAATGGTGTTTTTTACTTTATATTCAATCCAAAAGTGTTCATAGTCCGCTGTCTTGTTTTTCTTCTTCTTGTCCGTAAAATAATGTTACAGTGGTTTTAACTCATGAATAAATATTTTATATCCAGATTTGTCTTGTTCAAAAAGCTGTAAACCGTGATTGGCCTTCTGCCTGTCTAAAGTAGTGTGCATTTCATTATATGCCAGATAGAGGATTTGGTAAAATCTATCTTTTTTGTCTCTTGCTTAACGATGATATTCATATTGGAAAGTCTATATGCAAATACCAAATGAATTCTCTATTACTTTGAATTCGTTCCGATTCGCCAACAAAGTCAATAGTTGTCAACTTTTCTTTTATATTGTGGTATTGTTTCATCGATTAGGTATTAACGTGTTTATATTCCCATATTAAAAGAAGGAGTCTCTCTCCAATCATTTCTATTCAAGTGAAGTTGTCCTTTTTTGTTTACCAAATCACTCTTTTTCCAGGCGACATGCGATCTTTAATTCAATAAAATTAACAAATTAATGTGCCGAAAACTTATCTAGTAATAGTTTATATGTTAGAAACAAAGCGTGAAGTCAATACACGATTCAGCCATTCAAAACTTCTAAAATTTGTTTACTTTGTTTCATCAGAAAGTAAAATCAGTCAATATGGATCCTCTTGGTTTGCTGTCTGTACTAAATCAAGTTAGGTGTACATCTCTTTGGAATGTGTATGGCTGATATCTCAACTTCGCGTAACAAACTAGAAAAAGCTTATTGCCTCTTTGTCCAATATGTACTATTTTTCATGGCAGAGACCGATGTAGGAAACTTATCTTTTGTGTCTCTTGGCCTGTAGAATGATTAATATTCATTATAGGGAAATCAATGACCAATAATGAACCTGATTTTAAAATCAGAATGAATTCCAGTTTCCTATTTGCAAATGCATTAACAATATGGTAGTCATTAATTCATTATGTTCGTATATTGCATTCATATTAAAAACGTTATAAGCCCCAAATCCATGAAAAAGGGATGTCTCTACTCATTGTCATTATCTAGTCATTGAGGTGCCTTTTTTTGAGATTTCAACACACTTGTTTTTTTATTTATACTCTTTATGTGTCATGTGTTAATATTAACCATCTACTATGAGAGCTGAAAACTCAACTCAAGTTATATGTTATATTAAGGAAAAACAAGCAAAGATCTTAAAATACACCACTCTATTTGTAAAACTGTTCTAAATGTGTTTGCTCTATTATGTCATCCTAAAGCAGCTTCATTCCTGTCTTATGGTTTGTGTCTGTCTTTCGTACTATAATTTTGTTGTAGAGTGATGTTTAAATCATGAAATAGATATATTGATTTGATATCTCGCAATTTGTTCCATAAAGCTTAAATAGTGGGTTGCCTCCTTGCCTCCAGAAAGACCTATTCTTTTTTATTACAAAGAATATGAAATTACTTATTTCTTTTTTTTTAGGTGTTTGCTTTAATAGACTTATATTCATGTGAATCAATGCCAATGAGATCTCCTCTATTCCTTCAATTCATGTTCAATTTCCAACAAACAATCGTTGAATCACTGAACTTTATTAGCAAATCTTATCATTGATATTTTACTAAACGTTATAAAAATTACCAAAAAAAAAAAAAAGGAGGTCCCTTAGGAGCTCATCAATTCCTCGAGTATATCCTTGAATGAGGGCTCCTTTTTTGATCTCCAACCACGCTTTTTAATATAGGCATTGAATCATAAAATATAACTCCTATGACCAAAACTCCCCTAGCTATATTAAAAACAAACAAAGTTGTAAAAACCCGAACACCGGATTAAAACTATTTAATGTGTTATACTTATAGTCATCACAAAACAGCAGTCATTCCTTCTTGTATTTCTGATCTTCTAACACTAATGCTAAGGATAGTGTTTAATGTCTTGAATAATGATTATATTCATTCAATGTCGCAAATAAAAGATAATAAAGAGGATTGCTCACCTTTTTGTCCAATAAAAGCAAGAACCAAGTATTTACAATTGATAATGCAAAAAGGACTATATGTAAACTTATCTTTTGTGAGTCTTGTCTTTAATTGACTTATAATTACAATTGTTATGAAATCCAATGCAATGAACCCACTTAATCCATGAAGTTCATTCAACAATTTACAACACAAACATACAATAGTGTTCATTGTTTCTTTTAATTAGCATTTCTCATTGTTAGATATTAAAACTTTTAAAATTCCAAGAAAAAGTAGTCCCTCCCATCATTTCTTTTTCAATCCAATGAGGATCCATTTTTTTGATTCCATAACCATCATCTGTTTGAATACACCGACGCATTAAATTAACAACTATTGCCATAAACACCCTAAAATCTAAGTACTATTAAATTATATACAATGCAAGCTGCTAAACACTACTTATTTTAACACATTACACTTAATAATGATCTTGTTTATCATTGTATTCCAATAGAAATAGTTATTCCTCTTGCTTTGCTGTCCGTACACAATGATTAAGGGCGTTATATAAACTCATGTTAATAATGAGTATATTTGCTTCATTTCGCAAAAAAGCCCTAAAACCAGGAACTTTGCCACTTGCCCCAATGGAACCATTTTTATTATATGCAAAGACGTATGGAACTACTTAACCTTTTTGTGTCTTGCTTAATGATTATATTCATGTGAGAAATCAATGATCCAATGAACCCTCTAATTCATGAATTCGAATCAAGTCTCCAACAAACAATTAGATGTCATTTGTTCTTTAGGAGTAGATCTCTCTCATTGATATTAAACGTTAAATTCGTCAAAGAATCCCGGAGTCCTCTCCGACATCATGTCTCAGTCTTAGTCACTGAGGGTTCCTTTTTGGATTTCCAAACTACCAACTCTTATTCGCGATCTCACTAAAAATAAAAACTTATGAGCAAAACGTTATCTTGTATAGATTATTTAAAACAATCATCAAGGTCTAACACCAATTAAAACCTACTCACACATGTGTTATCTTTAGCTTTTCCCCATCTCCCAAAGCTTTATTTCCATTGGTTTGTTTGTTCTTCCCTACTAAGTCGCGTCTAAGTCCGTTTAACCTCATGAATAAATGCTATATTCCCCCTCTGGCAAAAATCTAAAAGGGATTCTGAGCCTCTCTCCCATAAGGACCATAATACTTATTCAAAGTGAGTATGAAACTATTTTTATTCATTTCTTATATATGTCAATGAAATCCTCTCTCTTCGGTCTCTTCCTTGTGAATATCTTTCGAATTCCAAACTAATAGTCTCATTGCTTCCTTTATTAGTCTCTTCTCATTGGTCCTAAACCGTTAAAATGCCAAGTCAATAATAGTCTCTCCTTATTTCCTAATGAATCCTCCCCCTAATTTGTTTCCAAACAAACTCTTTTAAACAATGCGTCCATGATCTCCATTAACTACTACAAAACTATCTCATATATCTCTGATTAAACGATTAGTCTCAAAACCTCCATTAAATCAACCAAATCTCTTCTACTTGTTATCTCCAATAACCAGTCTCTCATTCCTTCTTGTTTTGCTCTCCGTGACTAATGTTAGAAGGGAGTCTGGTTTAAAATTCCTCGGTAATGTATGATATTTCTTCCAATTCTCCTTCTCAGTTAAAGCTAAAAAAAAAAAAGGTCCTCGCCTTCTTGCCTAAAAGACACTTAATAACATAAGAGTATGGAAGTCTCTATCTAGTTTGGGTACCTTTCTTCTATGACGCTAATTGCTATTGACACAGCAAATGTCCGATGAACCTATCTTTTCGATGGAATTCCTTGATCTTGACCCAAACTCAATATTCATTCTTCCCTTCTCTCATGTTTGTCCTCTTTTCTTAAACTAAATTCCAAGAAATACAAGGTGTCTCTAAATTTCTATCCAAGGAGGTTCCTTCTTGTTCCCCTCTCTACAAACACTCCTTGTCTCTCTTCATCAGTTAGAGTCTTCTACTCTATGAGCGAAACTATCTTCTTCTCCTAATTAAAACTTTCAATTTCCAAAATTAAAAATCTCTACAACTATGATGTGTAAGGACATTCCATACAACAAAGTCATTCCTCTTGGTTTACTTCAAGTCTCCGTAACTAATTTATAAGTGGAGATAATTCAGTTAATAATGGATAATCAATTTGCAACAAGCCTAAAAAAGGATTTTCCCCTACCTATTCACCCCAATGAGTAACCATTTTTTTGCAAAGTGCTCTAAGATTACTAATCTTTTGTTTCCATTGCCTTACCCTGAATATTCATTGTGAAATTCAATGCCCAATGAACCCTCTAACCCATGAATTCATTCTCACTCACACAACAAACAATAGTGTCATTCTTTCTTTATATAAGCATTTCTTCAATGAATATTAAACGTTAAATTCCAAGAACAAAGGAGTCTCTCTCCTCCCATCATTGTACTTGTCTCAATGACATCCTTTATGTCTTTTCTCCTATTCCAAACACACTTTTGAATAACAACGATCAAAAAAAATTAACAAACTTATGGCAAATCACTACTACACCCTACTAATTCAAACAAAAAGAGTAAACTAAAAAAGTAAACTCTAAATGTGCATACTATGTATCCCCCCAGAGCAGGAGTCCCATTCCTCTTCATGTTTTTTGTTATACACATACTAATTTATACCTTGGTTCAACCCCTCCCCATGAATAATGATTATTCTCTGTCGTAAAAAGGCCTTTTACCGGATTAAACCTTTTGCTAAAAAGGACCATTTCTTCTGCTCAACTCGAAGAGAACTTTATCTTAGCTTATTGCTTAACGTCCTATCGTCATTCATTGTGAAAACTATACTGTCATAGTTCTCTTTTCAATGAGTTAATCGATTCCCAATAAACGAATATCACATTGTATCATTAGGCATTTACTACATTGATAAATAAAGGGTAAATTCCAAATGAAAAAACTAGTTCTCTCCAATCATTTTTTTTCCTCAATGAGGTCCTTTCTTCCTCAACAAACAAATTCTTTCCCTCATACCCTGATCTTAAACAAGATTAGTCAAGCTATGGCATCATAACAATCCTCTAGTTCTTTTCCCATCGAAATCGTCAAAAATCTCTCTAGAAACTCCATTCACTTATCCTCTCAAAAAGAGGGATTCCTCTCCCTTCCTATAAGTCTACTCCATTCTCTTGTCTCTCTTTCCGTCTCTCTTCACTTCTGTTATACATCTCATCTCATCAGCTTATAGACTTCATAGACCTCATAATCCCTAAAAAGAGGTATTACCTTTCACTCCCATTGACCACTCTTTCTCTCAAAGACTCGTACACCCATCGGCTTTTTTATATCTCTCAATGGATTGGGTCTCCTTGTGTAAATCTCTGCCCCTATGGGGAAACTCCCTCTCTAATCAAAGCATTTCCTAGATATCCTAATAACCAGTACCCCGCCAATTTGGTTCCTTCACATACAGGTACAGTCTCCATTCCAAAAATACCTCCACTTCCCCCCAAAGGAGTCCTCCTCCCCATCCCCCATCTTTCACCCATCGAATTTTTCTTATTCCAAAACACAGCTTTTTAATACATATGGCGTTCCCACGTCCTCTCCTATTTGGGCTCTACCCTAATCTTGTTATGTTAATTAATACAAAAGTCCTCTACTTAATCAACTTGTAAAACCCTCTAAAACGTTTTACTAAAATATCAAATCCAGAGGTTTCATTTTGCCCCTCTTATTTGCTGTCCCTTTAAAAAATCCTAATCTGACTTAATTTCATAAAAGATTGAAATTGTTCCCAACCCCAAGCCATAAACCTCCCCATATACCATCTTTGCCCTGGGGGGGGGGGGGGGGGGGGGAGGGGGGCAAAACCATTTTTTATGCCAAAGAGTTTGAAACTCGCTTAAAACGTCTTGCATCATATTAACATTCTATTGAGAAATCAAACGCCCCAGTGAAGACAGCCTCTGAATTCCATTATTTTCCCATTCTAATCCAACAAGACAATAAAGTGTCATGTGCTTCCTTATTAGCATTTCGTCAAAGATCTTCTCGATATGATTCCATTAAAGAGAGTCACTCACCTCTCATTTCTACTCCAAGAAAGAAATGATTCCCTACACACTCTCCTCTCATACAACACTCTATAAAAAAAACAACTCCAGCAAAACCATCTAGTACATCTCGTAAGAACTAAACCAAGTCCTAAGGGAACAATAAAACTCAATAATGTGTCTCTCACTTGTCTCCTCCCCATCAGTCATATCCCTTCCTTGTGCTGTCTCTTCTCTAACATGTCTCTTAACCCACACTTCTCTCCTTGGTAAAAAGTTGAGCATCTTCACTTTCCAAAAAGTCTCCAAAGCATTGGAATCAATTCCAGAAGAATTTTGGATTAAGGCAAAAAAAAACAAACTCTCTCTGTCTGTCTTGTCCCATCTCTAAATATCAGTCCGTAAATCAATGCCAGTGACAGGAAGTATTCAATCGAATTCCTTCGATTTCCATACAAACAATAGTCCCATTCTCCTGTATATCTAGTATTCCCATTGACATATTATAAAACCTTAAATGACAAAAAAAAAAAACACCCTCACTTTTTATGCATACCACGCTAGTCAATGACAGAATTCATACAGCGATCATCACCTCTCGCCGCTATGGACTACACTATCATAGGCATATTAATTAAAACCACAGCAAGTCCTAAACACCAAATTACAACGTCTAAATTGTGTTGTACAAAGTATTCATCAATAGCATACTACATTCCATCCTTGAGTTTCGCTGCCAGATCGTATACACCAATCTGTAGAGTGGTTTTCTCTTTTACTCATGTGATTAATGACTTTTAATCAAATGTTCGCAAAATATCTAAAAGGATGGCCTCTTCTATCCCAAAGACCATTTTTATGCAAAGACTATGAAACTATCTTTGTGTCTTGCTTAACGACTATATTCATTGGAAAATCAATGCCAATGACCCCTCTCATTCCAGTGGAATTCCATTCGAGTTCAAACAAACAATAGTGTCTTTGATCTTTAATAAGATTCTCATTGATGTTACATGTAAACTCAAGAAAAAGGGATGACTCCCATCATTTCCTAGTCAATGATGATTCCTGTTTTTTTATTCCCAAACACACTTTTTAAATACAGCTCGTAACATAAAATGAATCTAACTATGGCAAACTTATCTTAGTATATTAATGAAAATTAAACAAGAGTCAAAACACCATTGAAACACCTAAATATTTCATTTACTTATAATCATCCAAAGCAGGCCCCTTTGATATCCTCTTGGTTTGTTTTCGTGCCAAATGTTAAGTGGCTTTAATTCATTGAATAATCGATATATTCAATTCGAAAAGCTAAAAGGATTGCCTCTTTGCCCCAAAGACCATTTTTTATTATCAAAGACTATGAAAACAATCTTTTGTGTCCTTGCTTAACGACTATATTCAATTGTGAAATCAATGCCAATGCGTACCCTCTATTCCATGAATTCAATCGATTCACACCCTCCAACAAACAATTGTGTCATTGGATCTCTTATTAAGCATTTCTCATTGATGTTAACGTTAAATTCTAAGAAAATGAGTCACTCCCATCATTTCTAGTCAATGAGGTTCCTTTTTTTGATTCCAAACACACTTTTTAACTACAACGATCATAAAATTAAACAACTATAGGCAAAACTAACTGAGTATATTAATTAACGAACAAAGAAGTCTAAACCACCATTATAAACCTAAAATAATTTTTACATGTATCATCCAAAGGCAGTCATTGCTCTTGGTTTGGCTATCCGAACTAATGTTAAGTGGGTTGTAACTCATGGAATAATGAGTATATTCAATTTGCACAAAAGCTAAATAAGGATTGCCCTTCTGTGCCATTAGAGCCATTTTTTTATGCAACAGACTATGAAACTATCTTTTGTGTCTTGCTTAAAAGAAAACGACTATATTCATTGCGAAATCAATGGCCAATGAAACCCTATATCCATCATGAATTTCATTCCGATTCCAACCAGACAAACAATAAGTTGAACAAATTGTTCTTTTATGGAGTTAGTATTTGAGTCTCATCCTTCATTGATATTACAAAACGTTAGGATTCCAACACACTAAAATAGAGTCTAGTCCTCTCCTCTCTCTCCACTCTCCTTCCTCCGATCTCTAACTCTCCCTTCTTCCTACTCCCCCTCTGAATAAAAAAAAATCCCTCTCTTCTCCTCTCTCTTCTCCCTCTTCTCCCATCTCCCTCTCCTCTCTCAACTCTTCTCAAGGCCCTTATTCCTTCTCCCTAAAGAAAGAGTTCTTTCTCCCACCTCCCCCCGCCAGCTCTCCGTCTATGTCGCCCATCCTCTCATCCTCCTCTCGTGGGGTTGTAGGGGGTCTAGTGTATGGAAGGAAAAAAGAAAAAAGTAGAGTTCTCTCCCTCCTCAGTCTGGGTCTCTCTCCTCCCCTCCTACCTTCCCCGATATTATTTTTTCATCCTCTCTCCCCTCTCAAGTTCTACCCCCCATCATTTCACCGCTTTTCTTTCTTCTAGTTCAAAAATGAGGTTTTCCTTTTTTTTTTTTTTTTTTGATATAAAAACACACTTTTGTAACAAATAATACAAACGATCCATAAAATTAAAACAACTATGGTCAAAAAACTATCTATATCAAGCTTACCATATTTACATTTTAAAAAAAAAAACGAGGCCGATAGAATAGGTCTAATATAAAACAAGACAAGTCTAAACCCTGGCCTGGTTGGTTAAAAACAAAATCAACACCATTAAAACACTCCAAAATGTTGGGTTTATTACTTGTAAAAAAGACATCCAAAGCACACAAAACCTTGTATCATCCAGCAACGCATCCAAAGCATTCATTCCTCGTTGTGGCTTTTTAAAGTTCTTTCGGATTAAGCAGTCATTGAATCCGTCAAGATGACAAGATCATATAATGTTCAAATGCCACGTACACGTGTTCTCCACCCCCGTAACTTTGGCAATTGACCTACCTCTTCCATACGTTGCGCTAATGAGCGCAGTTGGTGACCATTCCTGTACTAAACTCCTCACCCCAACCGTACATCCACCCACCCCATCTATCAATGAGAGTGTTCCCTTTTTTTGATCCCAAACACACTTTTTTAATGACAACAGCGATCATAAAATTAACAACTATGGCAAAACTATCTAGTATATTTAATTTAAAACAAGACAAGTCGCCAAAACACCATTAAAACCGCTAAATGTCTGTTAACCTTATATCATCCAAAGCAGTCATATCCTCGTGGTTTGGTTTTCCGTACCAAAGTTAAGTGGTTTACACTCATGAATAATGATATATTCAATTCGCAAAAATGCCTAAAAAGGATTCCCACCTCTTGTCCCCAAAAGACCATTTTTAAACACGCAAAGAGTCTATGCCCGTAAAAACTATCCTTTGTGTCCGTGCTAATGATTATATTCAATGTGAAATCAATGCCCAATCAAACCGGGCTAATTTCAATGAATTACGTTCAATTACCAACAAACAATATGTCATTGATCTTTATTATCCCGCTTTCCTCATTGATATTAAAACGTTAAATATCCATAGAAAAAGGAGTCTCTCTTCCATCACGTTCTAGTCAATGAGGTTCCTCTTTTTTTGATGTCCAAACACACTTTTAAATACAACCGATAATAAAATTAAAAGACAACAACTATGGCAAAACAATCTAGCATAATTAATTAAAACAAAGCAAGTGCAAACTCACCATTAAAACTCTAAATTTGTTTACTTGTATCGAACCAAAAGCACTTCATTATCCTCTTGTCTTTTAGCTTGTCCGGACTAATGTTAAGTGCCAATGTTTATTCCCACATTATAATGATATTCATTCAATTCGCAAAAAAGTCTAAAAAGGACTTGTGTCTATTTAGTCCAAAGTACCATTTTTCTTATGCAAAAGCCTATATGAAACTATCTTGTTGTGTCTTGCATTCAAACGATTATATTCTATTTGTGAAATCAATGCACCAATCAACTCCTCTATTCAATGAAATTCCATTCGATTCCAACAAAACATAGTGGTCATTGATCTATTATTAGCTTTCTCATTCAAATTAAATAACGTGTATGGAAAACATAACTATGATTCCTGGCAAAACTAGAGAGTCTCTCCCATCATTTCTAGAGTCAATGAGGGATATTTTTTGAAGATCCAAACACTAACTTTTTAAAAAAATACAAGAGCGAATCATGAAATTAACACTATGGCTCAAAACTCCCACCAAGTTATATTAATTAAAGCAAACAAGTGTAAACACCATTAAAACATCTAAATTGTGTTTTACTTATATCCATCCAAAGAGCAGTCATTCCTCTCCTTCTTGGTTTGCTGCACTCCGTATACTAAGAATGGTTTAAGTGGTTTAATAAACTCATGATAGGATTGATAAATTTGCCACTTTCACGCAAAAAGCTAAAAAGGATTGCCTACCTCTATGCCCCAAAAGAACCATCTTTTACCATATTTTTTTTTATGCAAAGAGTATGAAACTATCTTTTGTGTCTGTGCTTTGAAGAATGATTGAATATATCATCATGATTGAAAATCAATGCCAATCAACCCTCTCATTCTAAATGTAGTTCATTCGATTCCAACAAACAATAAGTGTCATTTTTCCTTGTTTTAATAGTATTTCCTCATTGTGATAGAAAACGTTAAATCCGCAAGAAGCAAGGAGTCCTACTCCCAATCATTGTCTTGTCAATAACAGGTTTCCCTTTTTTTGATTCCAAACACACTTTTATAACACTAGCAGATCATGGAAAATTAACAACTACTGGCTTAAACCATCTAGTATATTAATTAAATTAAAATAAACAAGTTTAAATTACCATTAAAACTCTAAATGTGTGTTTACTTATATCATCATCCAAAGCACTCATTCTCCGTCTGGTTCTGGTGTTTCGTGCTAATTGTTGAAAGTGGTTTAACTTCATCGAAGTAATGATCTATACCCCTTCCCACCCTCTACCCCCCCCCGCCAAAAAGATAAAAAAGCTATTGTCACTTTGTGCCCCAAAGACCATTTTTTATGTCAAAGACTATGAAACTATCTATTTGTGTCTTGGCTTCAATAGATTATATTCATTTGTGAAATCAATGCCAATCAACCCTCTATTCCAAGTGAATTCAATATTCAGTATTACCAACAAACCAATAATGTCACTTGTTCTTTTATAAGTATTTCTCATATGGGTATTTGAAACGTTAAAATCCAAAGGAAAAAGGAGTCTCTAAAACATCCATTTACTCTAGTGCAATGAGGTGTTCTGTTTTGGATTCCAAAACAACACTATTTATCACAGCGCGATCATAAAATTAACAATTATGAGGCAAAACTCTTACTAGAATAATTAATTAAAAACAAACAACTCTAAACACAAAATAAATAAAAGGAGATAAGAAAAACAATAAACATCATTAAAACTCCTAAATTATGTTTACGTTATATCATCCAATAGCAGCATTAATCTCATGGTTTGTTTCGGCTAATTTTAAGTGGTTTAACTCTGAGTAATGATAATAATCAATTCGCAAAAAGATAAAAAAGGATTTACCTCTTGCCACAAAGACCCTTTTTAATGCAGAAGGACTATTACACTACGTTTTGTGTCTTGGAGCACAATTGATTATATTCGATTTTCTGAAATCAATGAGCCAATCAAAACACTTCCTCTAATTCGGCATGAAGCATTCATGTATATCTGAGTCCATAACAAAAAAATTGGTGTCAGTTAGTGTTCCAAGAAAAAGGAGT
The DNA here is from genome assembly GCA_037897445.1 of Ceriops zippeliana. Lineage (NCBI taxonomy): Eukaryota > Viridiplantae > Streptophyta > Magnoliopsida > Malpighiales > Rhizophoraceae > Ceriops > Ceriops zippeliana. The sequence goes on from JBAPLH010000614.1 coordinate 13,895, forward strand.
CTCTCCCATCATTTCTAGTCAATGAGGTTCCTTTTTTGATTCCAAACACACTTTTTAATACAGCGATCATAAAATTAACAACTATGGCAAAACTATCTAGTATATTAATTAAAACAAACAAGTCTAAACACCATTAAAACTCTAAATGTGTTTACTTATATCATCCAAAGCAGTCATTCCTCTTGGTTTGCTGTCCGTACTAATGTTAAGTGGTTTAACTCATGAATAATGATATATTCAATTCGCAAAAAGCTAAAAAGGATTGCCTCTTGTCCCAAAGACCATTTTTTATGCAAAGGCCATGAAACTATCTTTTGTGTCTTGCCTAATGACTATATTCATTGTGAAATCAATGCCAATGAACCCTCTATTCAATGAATTCATTCGATTCCAACAAACAATAGTGTCATTGATCTTTATTAGTATTTCTCATTGATATTAAACGTTAAATTCCAAGAAAAAGGAGTCTCTCCCATCATTTCTAGTCAATGAGGTTCCTTTTTTGATTCCAAACACACTTTTTAATACACCGATCATAAAATTAACAACTATGGCTAAACTACCAAGTATATTAATTAGAACAAACAAGTGTAAACACCATTAAAACTCTAAATGTGTTTACTTATATCATCCAAAGCAGTCATTCCTCTTGGTTTGCTGTCCGTACTAATGTTAAGTGGTTTAACTCATGAATAATGATATATTCAATTCGCAAAAAGCTAAAAAGGATTGCCTCTTGTCCAAAGACCATTTTTTATGCAAAGACTATGAAACTATCTTTTGTGTCTTGCTTAATGACTATATTCATTGTGAAATCAATGCCAATGAACCCTATTCAATTCATTCATTCCAACAAACAATAGTGTCATTGATCTTTATTAGTTTTCTCATTGATATTAAACGTTAAATTCCAAAAAAAGGAGTCCTCCCATCATTTCTAGTCAATGAGGTTCCTTTTTTGATTCCAAACACACTTTTTAATACAGCATAAAATTAACAACTATGGCAAAACTACCAGTATATAATTAAAACAAACAAGTGTAAACACCATTAAAACTCTAAATGTGTTTACTTATATCATCCAAAGCAGTCATTCCTCTTGGTTTGCTCCGTACTAATGTTAAGTGGTTTAACTCATGAATAATGATATATTCAATTCGCAAAAAGCTAAAAAGGAGCCTTTTGTCCCAAAGACCATTTTTTATGCAAAGACTATGAAACTATCTTTTGTCTTGCTTAACGACTATATTCATTGTGAAATCAATGCCAATGAACCCTCTATTCATGAATTCATTCGATTCCAACAAACAATAGTGTCATTGATCTTTATTAGTATTTCTCATTGATATTAAACGTTAAATTCCAAGAAAAAGGAGTCTCTCCCATCATTTCTAGTCAATGAGGTTCCTTTTTTGATTCCAAACACACTTTTTAATACAGCGATCATAAAATTAACAACTATGGCAAAACTATCTAGTATATTAATTAAAACAAACAAGTCTAAACACCATTAAAACTCTAAATGTGTTTACTTATATCATCCAAAGCAGTCATTCCTCTTGGTTTGCTCCGTACTAATGTAAGTGGTTTAATTGAATAATGATATATTCAATTCAAAAGCTAAAAAGGCTCGCCTTTGTCCAAAGACCATTTTTTATGCAAAGACATGAAACTATCTTTTGTGTCTTGCTTAACGACTATATTCATTGTGAAATCAATGCCAATGAACCCTCTATTCCAATGAATTCATTCGATTCCAACAAACAATAGTGTCATTGATCTTTATTAGCATTTCTCATTGATATTAAACGTTAAATTCCAAGAAAAAGGAGTCTCTCCCATCATTTCTAGTCAATGAGGTTCCTTTTTTGATTCCAAACACACTTTTTAATACACATCATAAAATTAACAACTATGGCAAAACTACTAGTATATTAATTAAAACAAACAAGTGTAAACACCATTAAAACTCTAAATGTGTTTACTTATATCATCCAAAGCAGTCATTCCTCTTGGTTTGCTGTCGTACTAATGTTAAGTGGTTTAACTCATGAATAATGATATATTCAATTCGCAAAAAGCTAAAAAGGATTGCCTCTTGCCAAAGACCATTTTTATGCAAAGATGAAACTATCTTTTGTGTCTTGCTTAACGACTATATTCATTGTGAAATCAATGCCAATGAACCCTCTATTCATGAATTCATTCGATTCCAACAAACAATAGTGTCATTGTTCTTTATTAGTATTTCTCATTGATATTAAACGTTAAATTCCAAGAAAAAGGAGTCTCTCCCATCATTTCTAGTCAATGAGGTTCCTTTTTTGATTCCAAACACACTTTTTAATACAGCGATCATAAAATTAACAACTATGGCAAAACTAAATAACAATAAAAAAAAAAAAAAACGACTATAAAATATTCAGTGTGAAATCAAGTGCCAAGAACCTCTATTGATATATTTCCTATGGAATTCAATCGATCCATCCAAACAAACAAAATGTCCCTTGATCTTTATTAAGCATTCCCCCTCATTCTTCGCATTCTCTTTGAATCTTCTTAAACGGTTAAATAAATGCCCAAGAACATGGAGTCTCTTTAACTCTTTCTTCTTTCTCCATCTTCTCTTTCTCTTTTCATTATCTACTCTTCTCTATCTCTGTCGCCTCTTCCATCATTTCCTTTCTAGAGTCAATGAGAGAGTCCTTTTTTGTTTGATTCCAAAAATCAACTAAGAGATAAAACTTTTAAATAATACAAGCGGAATCATAAAATAAACAACTAATGGGCAAAACTATCTATATAAGTTTGAAATAAACAGAAACAAAACAAGTCTAAAACGATAACCCTACATTTAAAAAACTCATAAAAATGTGTTCCACTATTGTATCATCCCAAGTAGGAGCCTGTCATTCCTCTTGGTTTGCTTGTCCGTTAAAATGTAAAAAAGTGGAACTAAAATTTAAAGTGGGTTAAAATCTCATGAAGTAATAATGTAAATCAAAATTTTGATAAAAAGGCTAAAAAAGAGGATAGCCATCTTGCATTAGTTCCCAAAGACCGATCTTTTTTAATGCAAAGCCTATGAAAACTATCTTATATGTGTCTTTGCTCTTAAAACGGACTTAAATAATCTTATGTGAAATTCCAGTGCCCAAGGAACCCTACTATTCAAATAATTCATATTCCATACAAACAAACAATATAGTCATATGTGTTATTTAAATAGTATATCTCAAATGATATTAGAAACTTATACATTCCAAAAATAAGGAGACCTCTCCCATTCAATGCCATCAATTCTAGTCAAATGAGGGTTCCTTTGTTTTTCTTAGAGTTCCAAACACGACTTATTTTAATACAAACGCATCAATAAAAATAACAACTATGGTGGCAAAACTATCCAGTAATATTAATAAAAAACAAACTAGTCAAAAAAATAGAAAACAATGAAACCATGTAAAACTCGTAAATGTGTTCACTTGTATCAATCATCCCAAAAGGAGTATGTCCATTTCGTATCATTCACTCTGGTTATTGCTGTCCGTGGTGTAGTAATACTAATGTATAAGAAGGTGGTTAAAGACTCAAGAAAAATAATATAATTCAATAGTGCAAAAAGCTAAAAAGGATTGCGCACCGTACTAGTTCCCAAAAGACCAATTTTTTATGCAAAGACTTGGAACTATCTTTTTTGTTTGCTAAATGATTATAGTCAATGTGCCACAGCATCCACCTAATTCAATGAATTCTTATGATACTCCAAACACAAAGAGTGGCATTGTTCTTCTATTAGCATTTAATCAAATGGTTTTACATTAAATTCTCATGAAAAAGCCAAATCTTCCCATATTTTAGTTAAGGACGGGTTATTTTTATTCAAAAACACTTTTAACAAACCGATCTAAATTAACAACTATGGCAAAAATTCTAGTATATTAATTACAAAAATTAAGTCTAAACATTAAATCTAATGTGTGTTTACTTGTCCATCCAAATGGAGTATTCTTTGGTTTGCTGTCCAGTGACTAATCTGACGTGGTATTAACTCATGAATAATGACTAATAGAATTGAAAAAATAGCTTAAAAGGATTGCTTGTCACAGACATTTTTTAGCAAGCACTATGAAACGATCTTTTGTGTCTTGTCTAATGATTCAATTCAATCGAGGAAACTCAGTGCCATATGAACCCTCTATTCAATGAAATCATTTCGATTCAACAACATAGTGTCAATGTTCTCTTTTAGTATTTCTATTGTATAGAAAACGTTAAACTTGCAAGAACAGGCGTCTCTCGATTCATTTCTAGTCAATAGCGGTCTTTTTGTCTTCCAAAACCCATTTAAAACAGGATTACATTCACAATTGCAAAAACTATCTAGTATATTATTTCAAATAAACGAAGTCTAAAAACTCCTTAAAACTCTTAAATTTGTTTAACTTAAATCATTCAAAGCAGTCATATCCTCTGTGTTTGCTGTCCTTAGCAAATGTTTAGAGTTGTTTAATGATTCCATGAGTAATGAAATATTCAATACGCAAAAAGTTAAAAAAGGAATCCGCATCTTTGCCCCAAAGAACCATTTTTCATGCAAAGACTATCGAAACTATCTTTTGTGTCTTGCTTAATGATTATATTTCATTTGAAAGCCAATGACAAAGAACCCTCAATTCACATGAATTTCATTCGATTACCAATCAACAATAGTGTCATTGATCTTTATTATATTTGTCTCCATTTGATATTAAACGATTAAAATTCCCAAGAACAAAGGAGTCTCTCCCATCATTTCTAGTCAGATGAGTATTCCTATTTTTGAATTCCAAGCACACATTTAAAATACAACGTCATCATTATTACACAATATGGCAAAACTATCTAGTATATTAATTAAAACAAAAAGTCTACAACACCATAAAAACTCTAAATGTGTTGTACTGGTATCATCCAAAGGGCAGGTATTCCTCTTGCTGTTTTGTGTCAGTACTAATGTTAAAGTGGTTTTAACTCATGATATAATGATTAGAATTCAAATTCTCAAAAAGCTTAAAAGGATTGGCCTCTCGTCTCCTAGCCCCCAAAGAGAAGACATATATTTTTCATGCAAGGACTATGAAACTATCCTTAGTGAACTTGCTTAAACGACTATATTCAAAGTGAATATCAACTGCCAATGTAACATCAATAACATGAATTCCTTCGGATCGAAACAATAACAATAGTGGTTCATTGAGATCTTTATTACCCATTCTCATTTTATTGATAATTAAACGTTAAAAATCCAAGAAAAAGGAGTCACTCACCCATTATTTCTAGTCAATGAGGTTCCTTTTTTTGATTCTCCAAACAAAACACACTTTTTAATACAAGCAGAATCATAAAAATATAACAACTATGGCAAACACTATCTTAGTACTATTAATTAAAACAAAACAAGTCTAAACAGACATTCAAAACTCTAAATAATTGTTTAACTTATGCATCATCCAAAGCAGTACAATTCCTCTTGGTTTGCTGTCCGTACTAATGTTTAAGTGGTTATAACTCATGAATGCAATGATATATTCACCTTCGCAAAAAGCTAAAAAGGATTGCGTCATTTGACCCAAAGACCATTTTTTTAGTTGCAAAGATCTAGTACTATCTTTTGTGTTCTTGCTTAATGATTATAATTCATTGTTGAAATCTAATGCCAATGAACCCTCTATTTTCAATGACATTCTTTTCGATTACAACAAACCATATTGTATTGTTCTTTATTAATGTTTACATCATCTGATATTAAAGTTATCAATTTCCAGATGATAAAAACAGTCTCTCCCATCATTTCTAGTCAATGAGGATTCCTTTTTTGATTCCAATCACATTGTTTTTAATACAAAGCGGATCATATAAATTAACAACTATGGCCAAAACTATCAAGTTATTTTAATTGAAAATAAACAAAGTCTAAACACCATTTAAAGCTCTAAATGTGGTTTACTTGTTATCCATTCCAAAGCTAGTCATTCCCACTTAGGTTTGTTTGCTTGCCGTAACTACTGGTTAGAGTGGTTTAATATCATGAGTAATGGATATTATTCAATTCGCAAAAAGCTAAAAAAGGATTGCCTCTTGTTGCCCAAAGACCATTTTTCAATGCAAAGACTATGAAAACTATCTTTTTGTGTCTTGCTATTCAACGTCCTATATTCAATTGTGAAAATACAATTGCCAATGACTCATCAATTCATGAGATTTTTCATTCGAATATTCGAACAAGCAATAGTGTCATTTGATCTTTATACAGCAATTTCTCATTGATGTTAGAAACGTTAAATTCATTCCAAGAAAGAAGGAGGTCTCTCCCATTATTTCTAGTCAATTGACGGTTTCTCTTTTTTGATTTCCAAAACTACACTTTTTATTAATACATCGATCATGAAAAATTAACAACTATGGCAAAACTAATCTAGTATATTAATTAAAACAAACAAAGTCTAAACACACCATTAAAACGCTAAAATGTGTTTCTTGTATCATCCAAACAGTCCCATTAATCCGGCTTGGTTTGGCTGTCCGTACTAATGTTTAAGTGCGTTCTAACAACCTCCATGAATTAATGATAATATTCACATCGTCGCAACAAATAAAAAGCTTTGAAAAGGATACGCATCGTCTTGTCCCAAAGACAAATTTTTTTAAAGCAAAGCGTATGTAAACTATCTTTTTGTGTCTTGCTTAATGATTATAATTCGTATATTGGTGAAATCAATGCCAAATGAATAACCCTCTATTCAATGATTCTTCTTTTCGGATTACCAACAAAACTAATAAGTTGTCATTGTTCTTTACTTTACTATATTTCTCATTAGATATTAAACGTTATATTATTTCCATGAACAAAGGAGTCACTTCTCTATGTCTAGTCCATGATGTTTCTTTTCTATTCTATGGAGGTTTTCTATTCGCGATATATAAATTCCAATATGGCAAAATTTTTAGTAAATTATTTAAAACAAACAAACACGATACACCATTAAATATCTAATTTGTGTTAACATATCATCCGCAACGGCAATCATTCTAATGGTTTGCTATCGTTACTAATGTTAAGTGGTTTAACTTAAAACACCATAGATAAATTCAATTCGCAAAACGTAACTAAATATTGCTTATGCCATTAAGATCCATTATCTAAATGCAAAGTCATCTGAACTTTATTTTGTGTTTTGCTTGGTGACTATCGTTCATTGTGACATTCTCAATGCCAATGCATCCCTAATATTAATGAATCATTCGATTCAACATCCAATTGTGTCCTTGATAATAATTGAGTATTTTCTTGATTTTAAACGTTAAATGAAGAAAAAGGTGTCTTGCCATATCTTTATTCAATGAGTACTCTATTGCCTTGATTCCAAACAATTTTTTAATTACACGGATCCTAAAATGTGGGCAACTATGGCAAATAATTGTATATTACATTAAAATAAAAAGTTAAAACCCATTAAAGATTCACTAAATTTTCTTTACTTATATCATCCAAAGCAAGTCAATTAAATCTTGGTTTGTTTCCGTTTATCCTTTTAGGGGTTTTGCATTATTTATAATGAGTTACATGATCACTTCTCAATTTGAAATAGCTAAATCTATTTTGCCTCTTTGCCTAAAGACAATTTTTTATGAAAAGATATGAAAACTATCTTTTGTGTCTGATATATGATATATTCATTGTGAAACAAATGCCAATTGAACCATCTATTAACATGAATTCATAAGTCGAATTCGAACAAGCAATAGTGGTCAATGATTTTATTAGCATTTTCCTAATTTAAATTCAACGTCCAAATCCAAAGAAAAATAGCTTAATTAGCTCATCTTACGTCATATGAGGTCTTTAATAAGATATCTCATTACAACTTTTTAATAACAAGGATTCATCTCTATCAACGCACCTATGGACAATTTCTATCTCTAGTATATTAATTAATTACAAAAAAAAAAAAAAAAGCGAGTTAATCTAAAATGAAAAAAACATGAGGTGCGTCCTCAAAGCATCATTCTCTTGGTTTGTCTCGTACTATCTGTTAAGAGGTTTTAACTCTTCTAATCCATGATCTATGTCATGTCCCAAAAGTAACAAGGATTGAGCTGTCCCAACGGCATAATTTATGCAAAGAGTCTCAATTTCTTCTCCTGTCTCCCTCTCTTCTTCTCTATCTCTTGTCCCTTTCCAATGCAATGAACTCTCTTATTCAATGCTTCTTTTCGATTTCAACAGACATAGTGTATTGATCTTTAATTAGTATTTTCCTTGATATTAAACGCTTTTAAATGCCAAGAAAAAAGTCGTCTTTCATTATTCTAATTCAATGAGGTTCCTTTTTTGATTCAACACAATTTTTTTAAACCGCGATTCATAAAATTAACGATTCTATGCAAAACTTTCTAGTATATTAATTAAACTAAACAGTCTAAACACCATGTAAAACTTACAATTTGTTTACTTATTTCATCAAAGCAGATATTAATCTTGGGTCTGTTTTCGTGTTTAATTTTAAGTGGTTTAACTATGAGTAATGAAATATTAATTTGCAAAAGTTTAAAAAGGATGCCTTTGCCCTAAAGACAAATCTTTTTATGAAATGACTAGAAATATCTTTTGCTGTCTTGCTTAAGGCTCACTATTCATTGTGAACTCAATGCCATGAACATCTTCATGAATTTTTCGTTTTCAAAGCAGCAATAGTTGTCTTGATTTTTTAGTAGCATCTACTCACTTGATCATTAAACATTAATGCCAGAAAAGAGCTCTCCCATTCATTTCTGTCATGAGGTTCCTTTTTTGATTCACATCACTTTTCATTTCACACGCATACATAAAATCTACCATAAGTATGGCAAAACTATCTAGTATATTAATTAAAAAAACAAGTCTAAACACCATTAAAACTCTAAATGTGTTTACTTATATCATCCAAAGCAGTCATTCCTCTTGGTTTGCTGTCCGTACTAATGTTAAGTGGTTTAACTCATGAATAATGATATATTCAATTCGCAAAAAGCTAAAAAGGATTGCCTCTTGTCCCAAAGACCATTTTTTATGCAAAGACTATGAAACTATCTTTTGTGTCTTGCTTAATGACTATATTCATTGTGAAATCAATGCCAATGAACCTCTATTCCTGAATTCATTCGATTCCAACAAACAATAGTGTCATTGATCTTTATTAGCTTTTCTCATTGATATTAAACGTTAAATTCCAAGAAAAAGGAGTCCTCCCATCATTTCTTCAATGAGGTTCCTTTTTTGATTCCAAACACACTTTTTAATACAGTCATAAAATTAACAACTATGGCAAAACTACCAGTATATTAATTAAAACAAACAAGTGTAAACACCATTAAAACTCTAAATGTGTTTACTTATATCATCCAAAGCAGTCATTCCTCTTGGTTTGCTCCGTACTAATGTTAAGTGGTTTAACCTGAATAATGATATATTCAATTCAAAAGCTAAAAAGGCTCGCCTTGTCCAAAGACCATTTTTCATGCAAAGGCCATGAAACTATCTTTTGTGTCTTGCTTAATGACTATATTCATTGTGAAATCAATGCCAATGAACCCTCTATTCCATGAATTCATTCGATTCCAACAAACAATAGTGTCATTGATCTTTATTAGTTTTCTCATTGATATTAAACGTTAAATTCCAAGAAAAAGGAGTCTCTCCCATCATTTCTAGTCATTCAAGTTCCTTTTTTGATTCCAAACACACTTTTTAATATAGCGATCATAAAATTAACAACTATGGCAAAACTATCTAGTATATTAATTAAAACAAACAAGTCTAAACACCATTAAAACTCTAAATGTGATTACTTATATCATCCAAAGCAGTCATTCCTCTTGGTTTGCTGTCCGTACTAATGTTAAGTGGTTTAACTCATGAATAATGATATATTCAATTCGCAAAAAGCTAAAAAGGATTGCCTCTTGTCCCAAAGACCATTTTTTATGCAAAGACTATGAAACTATCTTTTGTGTCTTGCTTAACGACTATATTCATTGTGAAATCAATGCCAATGAACCCTCTATTCATGAATTCATTCGATTCCAACAAACAATAGTGTCATTGATCTTTATTAGTATTTCTCATTGATATTAAACGTTAAATTCCAAGAAAAAGGAGTCTCTCCCATCATTTCTAGTCAATGAGGTTCCTTTTTTGATTCCAAACACACTTTTTAATACAGCGATCATAAAATTAACAACTATGGCAAAACTATCTAGTATATTAATTAAAACAAACAAGTCTAAACACCATTAAAACTCTAAATGTGTTTACTTATATCATCCAAAGCAGTCATTCCTCTTGGTTTGCTGTCCGTACTAATAAGTGGTTTAACTCATGAATAATGATATATTCAATTCGCAAAAAGCTAAAAAGGATTGCCTCTTGTCCCAAAGACCATTTTTTATGCAAAGACATGAAACTATCTTTTGTGTCTTGCTTAACGACTATATTCATTGTGAAATCAATGCCAATGAACCCTCTATTCAATGAATTCATTCGATTCCAACAAACAACAGTGTCATTGATCTTTATTAGTATTTCTCATTGATATTAAACGTTAAATTCCAAGAAAAAGGAGTCTCTCCCATCATTTCTAGTCAATGAGGTTCCTTTTGATTCCAAACACACTTTTTAATACAGCGATCATAAAATTAACAACTATGGCAAAACTATCTAGTATATTAATTAAAAAACAAGTGTAAACACCATTAAAACTCTAAATGTGTTTACTTATATCATCCAAAGCAGTCATTCCTCTTGGTTTGCTGTCCGTACTAATGTTAAGTGGTTTAACTCATGAATAATGATATATTCAATTCGCAAAAAGCTAAAAAGGATTGCCTCTTGTCCCAAAGACCATTTTTTGCAAAGACATGAAACTATCTTTTGTGCTTGCTTAACGATATTCATTGTGAAATCAATGCCAATGAACCCTCTATTCCTGAATTCATTCATTCCAACAAACAATAGTGTCATTGATCTTTATTAGTTTTCTCATTGATATTAAACGTTAAATTCCAAGAAAAAGTCTCTCCCATCATTTCTAGTCAATGAGGTTCCTTTTTTGATTCCAAACACACTTTTTAATACAGCGATCATAAAATTAACAACTATGGCAAAACTATCTAGTATATTAATTAAAACAAACAAGTCTAAACACCATTAAAACTCTAAATGTGTTTACTTATATCATCCAAAGCAGTCATTCCTCTTGGTTTGCTGTCCGTACTAATGTTAAGTGGTTTAACTCATGAATAATGATATATTCAATTCGCATAAAGCTAAAAAGGATTGCCTCTTGTCCAAAGACCATTTTTTATGCAAAGGCCATGAAACTATCTTTTGTGTCTTGCCTAACGACTATATTCATTGTGAAATCAATGCCAATGAACCCTCTATTCATGAATTCATTCCAACAAAAATAGTGTCATTGATCTTTATTAGTATTTCTCATTGATATTAAACGTTAAATTCCAAGAAAAAGGAGTCTCTCCCATCATTTCTAGTCAATGAGGTTCCTTTTTTGATTCCAAACACACTTTTTAATACAGCGATCATAAAATTAACAACTATGGCAAAACTATCTAGTATATTAATTAAAACAAACAAGTCTAAACACCATTAAAACTCTAAATGTGTTTACTTATATCATCCAAAGCAGTCATTCCTCTTGGTTTGTGTCCGTACTAATGTTAAGTGGTTTAACTCATGAATAATGATATATTCAATTCGCAAAAGCTAAAAAGGATTGCCTCTTGTCCCAAAGACCATTTTTTATGCAAAGACTATGAAACTATCTTTTGTGTCTTGCTTAACGACTATATTCATTGTGAAATCAATGCCAATGAACCCTCTATTCAATGAATTCATTCGATTCCAACAAACAACAGTGTCATTGATCTTTATTAGTATTTCTCATTGATATTAAACGTTAAATTCCAAGAAAAAGGAGTCTCTCCCATCATTTCTAGTCAATGAGGTTCCTTTTTTGATTCCAAACACACTTTTTAATACAACGATCATAAAATTAACAACTATGGCAAACTATCTAGTATATTAATTAAAACAAGTCTAAACACCATTAAAACTCTAAATGTGTTTACTTATATCATCCAAAGCAGTCATTCCTCTTGTTTGCTGTCCGTACTAATGTTAAGTGGTTTAACTCATGAATAATGATATATTCAATTCGCAAAAAGCTAAAAAGGATTGCCTCTTGTCCCAAAGACCATTTTTTGCAAAGACTATGAAACTATCTTTTGTCTTGCTTAATATATTCATTGTGAAATCAATGCCAATGAACCCTCTATTCATGAATTCATTCGATTCCAAAAACAATAGTGTCATTGATCTTTATTAGTTTTCTCATTGATATTAAACGTTAAATTCCAAGAAAAAGGAGTCTCCCATCATTTCTAGTCAATGAGGTTCCTTTTTTGATTCCAAACACACTTTTTAATACAGCGATCATAAAATTAACAACTATGGCAAAACTACTAGTATATTAATTAAAACAAACAAGTAAACACCATTAAAACTCTAAATGTGTTTACTTATCATCCAAAGCAGTCATTCCTCTTGGTTTGCTCCGTACTAATGTTAAGTGGTTTAACTCATGAATAATGATATATTCAATTCGCAAAAAGCTAAAAAGGATTGCCTTTGTCCCAAAGACCATTTTTCATGCAAAGACTATGAAACTATCTTTTGTGTCTTGCTTAAATATATTCATTGTGAAATCAATGCCAATGAACCCTCTATTCATGAATTCATTCGATTCCAACAAACAATAGTGTCATTGATCTTTATTATTTTCATTGATATTAAACGTTAAATTCCAAGAAAAAGGAGTCTCTCCCATCATTTCTAGTCAATGAGGTTCCTTTTTTGATTCCAAACACACTTTTTAATACAGCGATCATAAAATTAACAACTATGGCAAACTACAAGTATATTAATTAAAACAAACAAGTGTAAACACCATTAAAACTCTAAATGTTTTTACTTATATCATCCAAAGCAGTCATTCCTCTTGGTTTGCTGTCCGTACTAATGTTAAGTGGTTTAACTCATGAATAATGATATATTCAATTCGCAAAACTAAAAAGGATTGCCTCTTGTCCCAAAGACCATTTTTTATGCAAAGACTATGAAACTATCTTTTGTGTCTTGCTTAACGATATATTCATTGTGAAATCAATGCCAATGAACCCTCTATTCAATGAATTCATTCGATTCCAACAAACAATAGTGTCATTGATCTTTATTAGTATTTCTCATTGATATTAAACGTTAAATTCCAAGAAAAAGGAGTCTCTCCCATCATTTCTAGTCAATGAGGTTCCTTTTTTGATTCCAAACACACTTTTTAATACAGCGATCATAAAATTAACAACTATGGCAAAACTATCTAGTATATTAATTAAAACAAACAAGTGTAAACACCATTAAAACTCTAAATGTGTTTACTTATATCATCCAAAGCAGTCATTCCTCTTGGTTTGCTGTCCGTACTAATGTTAAGTGGTTTAACTCATGAATAATGATATATTCAATTCGCAAAAAGCTAAAAAGGATTGCCTCTTGTCCCAAAGACCATTTTTATGCAAAGACATGAAACTATCTTTTGTGTCTTGCTTAACGATATTCATTGTGAAATCAATGCCAATGAACCCTCTATTCAATGAATTCATTCGATTCCAACAAACAATAGTGTCATTGATTCTTTATTAGTTTTCTCATTGATATTAAACGTTAAATTCCAAGAAAAAGGAGTCTCTCCCATCATTTCTAGTCAATGAGGTTCCTTTTTTGATTCCAAACACACTTTTTAATACAGCGATCATAAAATTAACAACTATGGCAAAACTATCTAGTATATTAATTAAAACAAACAAGTCTAAACACCATTAAAACTCTAAATGTGTTTACTTATATCATCCAAAGCAGTCATTCCTCTTGGTTTGTGTCCGTACTAATGTTAAGTGGTTTAATCCTGAATAATATATCAATTCAAAAAAAAAGGATTGCCTTGTCCCAAAGACCATTTTTTATGCAAAGACATGAAACTATCTTTTGTGTCTTGCTTAACGACTATATTCATTGTGAAATCAATGCCAATGAACCCTCTATTCATGAATTCATTCGATTCCAACAAACAATAGTGTCATTGATCTTTATTAGCATTTCTCATTGATATTAAACGTTAAATTCCAAGAAAAAGGAGTCTCTCCCATCATTTCTAGTCAATGAGGTTCCTTTTTTGATTCCAAACACACTTTTTAATACAGCGATCATAAAATTAACAACTATGGCAAAACTAAGTATATTAATTAAAACAAACAAGTCTAAACACCATTAAAACTCTAAATGTGTTTACTTATATCATCCAAAGCAGTCATTCCTCTTGGTTTGCTGTCCGTACTAATGTTAAGTGGTTTAACTCATGAATAATGATATATTCAATTCGCAAAAAGCTAAAAAGGATTGCCTTTGTCCCAAAGACCATTTTTATGCAAACTATGAAACTATCTTTTGTGTCTTGCTTAACGACTATATTCATTGTGAAATCAATGCCAATGAACCCTCTATTCAATGAATTCATTCGATTCCAACAAACAATAGTGTCATTGATCTTTATTAGTATTTCTCATTGATATTAAACGTTAAATTCCAAGAAAAAGGAGTCTCTCCCATCATTTCTAGTCAATGAGGTTCCTTTTTTGATTCCAAACACACTTTTTAATACAGATCATAAAATTAACAACTATGGCAAAACTAAGTATATTAATTAAACAAACAAGTCTAAACACCATTAAAACTCTAAATGTGTTTACTTATATCATCCAAAGCAGTCATTCCTCTTGGTTTGTCGTCCGTACTAATGTTAAGTGGTTTAACTCATGAATAATGATATAGTCAATTCGCATAAAGCTAAAAAGGATTGCCTCTTGTCCCAAAGACCATTTTTATGCAAAGACTATGAAATATCTCTTAACGAATATTCATTGTGAAATCAATGCCAATGAACCCTCTATTCAATGAATTCATTCGATTCCAACAAACAATAGTGTCATTGATCTTTATTAGCATTTCTCTTTGATATTAAACGTTAAATTCCAAGAAAAAGGAGTCTCTCCCATCATTTCTAGTCAATGAGGTTCCTTTTTTGATTCCAAACACACTTTTTAATACAGCGATCATAAAATTAACAACTATGGCAAAACTATCCAGTATATTAATTAAAACAAACAAGTCTAAACACCATTAAAACTCTAAATGTGTTTACTTATATCATCCAAAGCAGTCATTCCTCTTGTTTGCTGTCCGTACTAATGTTAAGTGGTTTAACTCATGAATATATATCAATTCGCAAAAGCTAAAAGGATTGCCTCTTGTCCCAAAGACCATTTTTTATGCAAAGACTATGAAACTATCTTTTGTGTCTTGCTTAACGATATATTCATTGTGAAATCAATGCCAATGAACTCTTTCCAATCTTTTTAGCTTTTCTCGATTGAATATCATCATTCGAGTTAAACCACTTAACATTAGTGACAGCAAACCAAGAGAATGTGTTTGGATGATATAAGTAAATCGTTTAGATTTAATTGGTGTTTAGACTAGTTTGTTTTAATTAATATACTAGATAGTTTTGCCATAATTGTTAATTTTATGATCGCTGTATTAAAAAGTGTGTTTGGAATAAAAAAAGTAACCTCATTGACTAGAAATGATGGGAGAGACACCTTTTTCTTGGAATTTAACGTTTAATATCAATGAGAAATACTAATAAAGAACAATGACACTATTGTTTGTTGGAATTGAATGAATTCAAGGAATAGAGGGTTCATTTGCCTTGATTTCACAATGAATATAGTCGTTATGCAAGACACAAAAGATAGTTTCATAGTCTTTGCATAAAAAATGGTCTTTGGGACAAGAGGCAATCCTTTTAAGCTTTTTGCGAATTGAATATATCATTTTCATGGTTAAACTACTTAAAATTGGTACGGACACAAACCAAGAGGAATACTGCTTTAACACATTTAGAGTTTTAATAAACTTTAAATTAATTAAA
>JBAPLH010000615.1:0-52452 GCA_037897445.1 Ceriops zippeliana
ATCTTTATTTTAAAAATCAACCAATTCACATCAATAAGAAACCCTAATCAAGATTGTGGACCCTATTGTTTATTAATATTCAATGCATTGTATAGATATGGACATTGTTTTCTTCATGAACATAGTTGTTAATAAGGAGAAAAAAGATAATTTCCTATTCATTGCAAGAAAAATAGTGCTTGTAACAACAAAAGGAGCCTGATTAGCATGTAGTGAATATAAAGTCTCATTATTTAGGTAATAACCCAGTTCACATTGGTACGAAATGCAAATTAGAATCAATGACTCATTTGGGTGATGGAACTAAACACATTTAGATTTTCAATTGTCCGTCGACATGTTTGTTTTAATTAATATACTGTGTAATTTCATCATAAATTTTAAACTCAACATGATTGTCTGGAAAAGAGTGTTTGGAATCAAAAGACATGTTTTCCAAACCAGAAATCTTGTGAGGGATTCTTTATTTTAAAAATCAACCAATTCACATCAATAAGAATCCCTAATCAAGATTGTGGACCATATTGTTTATTAATATTGAATGCATTGTATAGATATGGACATTGTTTTCTTGATGAATATAGTTGTTAATAAGGAGGCAAAAGATAATTTCATAGTCATTGTAAGAAAAATATTGCTTGTAATAACAAAAGGAGCCTAATTAGCATGTAGTGAATATAAAGTCTCATTATTTAGGCAATAACTCAATTCACATTAGTACGAAATGCAAATTAGAATCAAAGACTCAATTGGGTGATGGAACTAAACACATTTAGAATTTCAATTGTGCGTCGACATGTTTATTTTAATTAATATAATGGGTAATTTAGTAATAAAGTTTAATCTCACGATGATTGTGGGAAAAAGAGAGTGTTTGAAACCAAAAGACAAGTCTTCCAAACCAGAAATATTTTGACAGATTCTTTATTTTAAAGATCAACCAATTCACATCAATAAGAAAGTCTAATCAAAATTATGGACCCCATTGTTTGTTAATATTGAATGCATTGTATGGGCATTGTTTTCTTGATGAATATAGTTGTTAATAAGGAGACAAAAGATAATTTCATAGTCATTGCAAGAAAACTAGTGCTTGTAACAACAAAAGGAGCCTGATTAGAATGTAGTGAATATAAAGTCTCATTATTTAGGTAATAACCCAGTTCACATTAATACGAAATGCAAATTAGAATCACTGACTCATTTAGGTGATGGAACTAAACACATTTAGATTTTTAATTGTGCGTCGACATGTTTGTTTTAATTAATATACTGTGTAATTTAGTCATAAATTTTAATCTCACGATCATTGTGTCTAAACGAGTGTTTGCAATCAAAACAAAAGACTTCCAAACCTGAAATCATGTGAGGGATTCTTTATTTTTAAAATCACCCAATTCACATCAATAGAAACCCTAATCAATATTATGGACCCCATTGTTTGTTGGTATTAAATGCATTGTATAGATATGGACATTGTTTTATTGATGAATATAGTTGTTAATAAGGAGACAAAAGATAATTTCGTAGTCATTGCAAGAAAAATAGTGCTTGTTACAACAAAAAAGGAGCCTGATTAGCATGTGGTGAATATAAAAGTCTCATTATTTAGGTCATAACCCAATTCACATTAGCACGAAATGCAAATTAGAATCAAAGACTCAATTGGGTGATGGAACTAAACACATTTAGAATTTCAATTGTGCGTCGACATGTTTATTTTAATTAATATAATGGGTAATTTAGTAATAAAGTTTAATCTCACGATGATTGTGGGAAAAAGAGTGTTTGAAACCAAAAGACAAGTCTTCCAAACCAGAAATATTGTGACAGATTCTTTATTTTAAAAATCAACCAATTCACATCAATAAGAAAGTCTAATCAAGATTATGGACCCCATTGTTTATTAATATTGAATGCATTGTATAGATATGGGCATTGTTTTCTTGATGAATATAGTTGTTAATAAGGAGACAAAAGATAATGTCATAGTCATTGCAAGAAAAATAGTGCTTGTAACAACAAAAGGAGCCTGATTAGAATGTAGTGAATATAAAGTCTCATTATTTAGGTAATAACCCAGTTCACATTAATACGAAATGCAAATTAGAATCAATGACTCATTTAGGTGATGGAACTAAACACATTTAGATTTTTAATTGTGCGTCGACATGTTTGTTTTAATTAATATACTGTGTAATTTAGTAATAAATTTTAATCTCACGATCATTGTGTCTAAACGAGTGTTTGCAATCAAAACAAAAGACTTCCAAACCTGAAATCATGTGAGGGATTCTTTATTTTTAAAATCACCCAATTCACATCAATAGAAACCCTAATCAATATTATGGACCCCATTGTTTGTTGGTATTAAATGCATTGTATAGATATGGACATTGTTTTATTGATGAATATAGTTGTTAATAAGGAGACAAAAGATAATTTCGTAGTCATTGCAAGAAAAATAGTGCTTGTTACAACAAAAGGAGCCTGATTAGCATGTGGTGAATATAAAGTCTCATTATTTAGGTCATAACCCAATTCACATTAGCACGAAATGCAAATTAGAATCAAAGACTCAATTGGGTGATGGAACTAAACACATTTAGAATTTCAATTGTGCGTCGACATGTTTATTTTAATTAATATAATGGGTAAATTTAGTAATAAAGTTTAATCTCACGATGATTGTGGGAAAAAGAGTGTTTGAAACCAAAAGACAAGTCTTCCAAACCAGAAATATTGTGACAGATTCTTTATTTTAAAAAATCAAACCAATTCACATCAATAAGAAAGTCTAATCAAGATTATGGACCCCATTGTTTATTAATATTGAATGCATTGTATAGATATGGGCATTGTTTTCTTGATGAATATAGTTGTTAATAAGGAGACAAAAGATAATGTCATAGTCATTGCAAGAAAAATAGTGCTTGTAACAACAAAAGGAGCCTGATTAGAATGTAGTGAATATAAAGTCTCATTATTTAGGTAATAACCCAGTTCACATTAATACGAAATGCAAATTAGAATCACTGACTCATTTAGGTGATGGAACTAAACACATTTAGATTTTTAATTGTGCGTCGACATGTTTGTTTTAATTAATATACTGTGTAATTTAGTCATAAATTTTAATCTCACGATCATTGTGTCTAAACGAGTGTTTTGCAATCAAAACAAAAGACTTCCAAACCTGAAATCATGTGAGGGATTCTTTATTTTTAAAATCACCCAATTCACATCAATAGAAACCCTAATCAATATTATGGACCCCATTGTTTGTTGGAATTAAATGCATTGTATAGATATGGACATTGTTTTATTGATGAATATAGTTGTTAATAAGGAGACAAAAGATAATTTCGTAGTCATTGCAAAGAAAAATAGTGCTTGTTACAACAAAAGGAGCCTGATTAGCATGTGGTGAATATAAAGTCTCATTATTTAGGTCATAACCCAATTCACATTAGCACGAAATGCAAATTAGAATCAAAGACTCAATTGGGTGATGGAACTAAACACATTTAGAATTTCAATTGTGCGTCGACATGTTTATTTTAATTAATATAATGGGTAATTTAGTAATAAAGTTTAATCTCACGATGATTGTGGGAAAAAGAGTGTTTGAAACCAAAAGACAAGTCTTCCAAACCAGAAATATTGTGACAGATTCTTTATTTTAAAAATCAACCAATTCACATCAATAAGAAAGTCTAATCAAGATTATGGACCCCATTGTTTATTAATATTGAATGCATTGTATAGATATGGGCATTGTTTTCTTGATGAATATAGTTGTTAATAAGGAGACAAAAGATAATGTCATAGTCATTGCAAGAAAAATAGTGCTTGTAACAACAAAAGGAGCCTGATTAGAATGTAGTGAATATAAAGTCTCATTATTTAGGTAATAACCCAGTTCACATTAATACGAAATGCAAATTAGAATCACTGACTCATTTAGGTGATGGAACTAAACACATTTAGATTTTTAATTGTGCGTCGACATGTTTGTTTTAATTAATATACTGTGTAATTTAGTCATAAATTTTAATCTCACGATCATTGTGTCTAAACGAGTGTTTGCAATCAAAACAAAAGACTTCCAAACCTGAAATCATGTGAGGGATTCTTTATTTTTAAAATCACCCAATTCACATCAATAGAAACCCTAATCAATATTATGGACCCCATTGTTTGTTGGTATTAAATGCATTGTATAGATATGGACATTGTTTTATTGATGAATATAGTTGTTAATAAGGAGACAAAAGATAATTTCGTAGTCATTGCAAGAAAAATAGTGCTTGTTACAACAAAAGGAGCCTGATTAGCATGTGGTGAATATAAAGTCTCATTATTTAGGTCATAACCCAATTCACATTAGCACGAAATGCAAATTAGAATCAAAGACTCAATTGGGTGATGGAACTAAACACATTTAGAATTTCAATTGTGCGTCGACATGTTTATTTTAATTAATATAATGGGTAATTTAGTAATAAAGTTTAATCTCACGATGATTGTGGGAAAAAGAGTGTTTGAAACCAAAAGACAAGTCTTCCAAACCAGAAATATTGTGACAGATTCTTTATTTTAAAAATCAACCAATTCACATCAATAAGAAAGTCTAATCAAGATTATGGACCCCATTGTTTATTAATATTGAATGCATTGTATAGATATGGGCATTGTTTTCTTGATGAATATAGTTGTTAATAAGGAGACAAAAGATAATGTCATAGTCATTGCAAGAAAAATAGTGCTTGTAACAACAAAAGGAGCCTGATTAGAATGTAGTGAATATAAAGTCTCATTATTTAGGTAATAACCCAGTTCACATTAATACGAAATGCAAATTAGAATCACTGACTCATTTAGGTGATGGAACTAAACACATTTAGATTTTTAATTGTGCGTCGACATGTTTGTTTTAATTAATATACTGTGTAATTTAGTCATAAATTTTAATCTCACGATCATTGTGTCTAAACGAGTGTTTGCAATCAAAACAAAAGACTTCCAAACCTGAAATCATGTGAGGGATTCTTTATTTTTAAAATCACCCAATTCACATCAATAGAAAACCCTAATCAATATTATGGACCCCATTGTTTGTTGGTATTAAATGCATTGTATAGATATGGACATTGTTTTATTGATGAATATAGTTGTTAATAAGGAGACAAAAGATAATTTCGTAGTCATTGCAAGAAAAAATAGTGCTTGTTACAACAAAAGGAGCCTGATTAGCATGTGGTGAATATAAAGTCTCATTATTTAGGTCATAACCCAATTCACATTAGCACGAAATGCAAATTAGAATCAAAGACTCAATTGGGTGATGGAACTAAACACATTTTAGAATTTCAATTGTGCGTCGACATGTTTATTTTTAATTAATATAATGGGTAATTTAGTAATAAAGTTTAATCTCACGATGATTGTGGGAAAAAGAGTGTTTGAAACCAAAAGACAAGTCTTCCAAACCAGAAATATTGTGACAGATTCTTTATTTTAAAAATCAACCAATTCACATCAATAAGAAAGTCTAATCAAGATTATGGACCCCATTGTTTTTATTAATATTGAATGCATTGTATAGATATGGGCATTGTTTTTCTTGATGAATATAGTTGTTAATAAGGATACAAAAGATAATGTCATAGTCATTGCAAGAAAAATAGTGCTTGTAACAACAAAAGGAGCCTGATTAGAATGTAGTGAATATAAAGTCTCATTATTTAGGTAATAACCCAGTTCACATTAATACGAAATGCAAATTAGAATCAATGACTCATTTAGGTGATGGAACTAAACACATTTAGATTTTTAATTGTGCGTCGACATGTTTGTTTTAATTAATATACTGTGTAATTTAGTCATAAATTTTAATCTCACGATCATTGTGTGTAAAAGAGTGTTTGCAATCAAAACAAAAGTCTTCCAAACCTGAAATCATGTGAGGGATTCTTTATTTTAAAAATCACCCAATTCACATCAATAGAAACCCTAATCAATATTATGGACCCCATTGTTTGTTGGTATTAAATGAATTGTATAGATATGGACATTGTTTTATTGATGAAAATAGTTGTTAATAAGGAGACAAAAGATAATTTCGTGGTCACTGCAACAAAAATAGTGCTTGTAACCACAAAAGGAGCCTGATTAGCATGTAGTGAATATAATGTCTCATTATTTAGGTAATAACCCAGTTCACATTAGTACGAAATGCAAATTAGAATCAATGACTCATTTGGGTGATGGAACTAAACACATTTAGATTTTCAATTGTCCGTCGACATGTTTGTTTTAATTAATATACTATGTAATTTCATCATAAATTTTAATCTCACGATCATTGTGTGAAAAAGAGTGTTTGGAATCAAAAGACATGTCTTCCAAACCAGAAATCTTGCGAGGGATTCTTTATTTTAAAAATCAACCAATTCACATCAATAAGAAACCCTAATCAAGATTGTGGACCCTATTGTTTATTAATATTCAATGCATTGTATAGATATGGACATTGTTTTCTTGGTGAACATAGTTGTTAATAAGGAGACAAAAGATAATTTCCTATTCATTGCAAGAAAAATAGTGCTTGTAACAACAAAAGGAGCCTGATTAGCATGTAGTGAATATAAAGTCTCATTATTTAGGTAATAACCCAGTTCACATTGGTACGAAATGCAAATTAGAATCAATGACTCATTTGGGTGATGGAACTAAACACATTTAGATTTTCAATTGTCTGTCGACATGTTTGTTTTAATTAATATACTGTGTAATTTAATCATAAATTTTAAACTCAAGATGATTGTCTGGAAAAGAGTGTTTGGAATCAAAAGACATGTTTTCCAAACCAGAAATGTTGTGAGGGATTCTTTATTTTAATAATCAACCAATTCACATCAATAAGAATCCCTAATCAAGATTGTGGACCATATTGTTTATTAATATTGAATGCATTGTATAGATATGGACATTGTTTTCTTGATGAATATAGTTGTTAATAAGGAGGCAAAAGATAATTTCATAGTCATTGTAAGAAAAATATTGCTTGTAATAACAAAAGGAGCCTAATTAGCATGTAGTGAATATAAAGTCTCATTATTTAGGCAATAACTCAATTCACATTAGTACGAAATGCAAATTAGAATCAAAGACTCAATTGGGTGATGGAACTAAACACATTTAGAATTTCGATTGTGCGTCGACATGTTTATTTTAATTAATATACTGGGTAATTTAGTAATAAAGTTTAATCTCACGATGATTGTGGGAAAAAGAGTGTTTGAAACCAAAAGACAAGTCTTCCAAACCAGAAATATTTTGACAGATTCTTTATTTTAAAGATCAACCAATTCACATCAATAAGAAAGTCTAATCAAAATTATGGACCCCATTGTTTGTTAATATTGAATGCATTGTATGGGCATTGTTTTCTTGATGAATATAGTTGTTAATAAGGAGACAAAAGATAATTTCATAGTCATTGCAAGAAAACTAGTGCTTGTAACAACAAAAGGAGCCTGATTAGAATGTAGTGAAGATAAAGTCTCATTATTTAGGTAATAACCCAGTTCACATTAATACGAAATGCAAATTAGAATCACTGACTCATTTAGGTGATGGAACTAAACACATTTAGATTTTTAATTGTGCGTCGACATGTTTGTTTTAATTAATATACTGTGTAATTTAGTCATAAATTTTAATCTCACGATCATTGTGTCTAAACGAGTGTTTGCAATCAAAACAAAAGACTTCCAAACCTGAAATCATGTGAGGGATTCTTTATTTTTAAAATCACCCAATTCACATCAATAGAAACCCTAATCAATATTATGGACCCCATTGTTTGTTGGTATTAAATGAACATTGTATAGATATGGACATTGTTTTATTGATGAATATAGTTGTTAATAAGGAGACAAAAGATAATTTCGTAGTCATTGCAAGAAAAATAGTGCTTGTTACAACAAAAGGAGCCTGATTAGCATGTGGTGAATATAAAGTCTCATTATTTAGGTCATAACCCAATTCACATTAGCACGAAATGCAAATTAGAATCAAAGACTCAATTGGGTGATGGAACTAAACACATTTAGAATTTCAATTGTGCGTCGACATGTTTATTTTAATTAATATACTGGGTAATTTAGTAATAAAGTTTAATCTCACGATGATTGTGGGAAAAAGAGTGTTTGAAACCAAAAGACAAGTCTTCCAAACCAGAAATATTTTGACAGATTCTTTATTTTAAAGATCAACCAATTCACATCAATAAGAAAGTCTAATCAAAATTATGGACCCCATTGTTTGTTAATATTGAATGCATTGTATGGGCATTGTTTTCTTGATGAATATAGTTGTTAATAAGGAGGCAAAAGATAATTTCATAGTCATTGCAAGAAAAATAGTGCTTGTAACAACAAAAGGAGCCTGATTAGAATGTAGTGAATATAAAGTCTCATTATTTAGGTAATAACCCAGTTCACATTACTACGAAATGCAAATTAGAATCAATGACTCATTTAGGTGATGGAACTAAACACATTTAGATTTTTAATTGTGCGTCGACATGTTTGTTTTAATTAATATACTGTGTAATTTAGTCATAAATTTTAATCTCACGATCATTGTGTCTAAGCGAGTGTTTGCAATCAAAACAAAAGTCTTCCAAACCTGCAATCATGTGAGGGATTTTTTATTTTTAAAATCACCCAATTCACATCAATAGAAACCCTAATCAATATTATGGACCCCATTGTTTGTTGGTATTAAATGCATTGTATAGATATGGACATTGTTTTATTGATGAATATAGTTGTTAATAAGGAGACAAAAGATAATTTCGTGGTCATTGCAACAAAAATAGTGCTTGTAACCACAAACGGAGCCTGATTAGCATGTAGTGAATATAAAGTCTCATTATTTAGGTAATAACCCAGTTCACATTAGTACGAAATGCAAATTAGAATCAATGACTCATTTGGGTGATGGAACTAAACACATTTAGATTTTCAATTGTCCGTCGACATGTTTGTTTTAATTAATATACTATGTAATTTCGTCATAAATTTTAATCTCATGATCATTGTGTGAAAAAGAGTGTTTGCAATCAAAAGAAAAGTCTTCCAAACCTGAAATCATGTGAGGGATTCTTTATTTTAAAAATCACCCAATTCACATCAATAAGAAAGCGTAATCAAGATTATTGACCCCATTGTTTGTTAATATTGAATGCATTGTATAGATATGGACATTGTTTTCTTGATGAATATAGTTGTTAATAAGGAGGCAAAAGATAATTTCATAGTCATTGTAAGAAAAATATTGCTTGTAATAACAAAAGGAGCCTAATTAGCATGTAGTGAATATAAAGTCTCATTATTTAGGCAATAACTCAATTCACATTAGTACGAAATGCAAATTAGAATCAAAGACTCAATTGGGTGATGGAACTAAACACATTTAGAATTTCGATTGTGCGTCGACATGTTTATTTTAATTAATATACTGGGTAATTTAGTAATAAAGTTTAATCTCACGATGATTGTGGGAAAAAGAGTGTTTGAAACCAAAAGACAAGTCTTCCAAACCAGAAATATTTTGACAGATTCTTTATTTTAAAGATCAACCAATTCACATCAATAAGAAAGTCTAATCAAAATTATGGACCCCATTGTTTGTTAATATTGAATGCATTGTATGGGCATTGTTTTCTTGATGAATATAGTTGTTAATAAGGAGACAAAAGATAATTTCATAGTCATTGCAAGAAAACTAGTGCTTGTAACAACAAAAGGAGCCTGATTAGAATGTAGTGAAGATAAAGTCTCATTATTTAGGTAATAACCCAGTTCACATTAATACGAAATGCAAATTAGAATCACTGACTCATTTAGGTGATGGAACTAAACACATTTAGATTTTTTAATTGTGCGTCGACATGTTTGTTTTAATTAATATACTGTGTAATTTAGTCATAAATTTTAATCTCACGATCATTGTGTCTAAACGAGTGTTTGCAATCAAAACAAAAGACTTCCAAACCTGAAATCATGTGAGGGATTCTTTATTTTTAAAATCACCCAATTCACATCAATAGAAACCCTAATCAATATTATGGACCCCATTGTTTGTTGGTATTAAATGCATTGTATAGATATGGACATTGTTTTATTGATGAATATAGTTGTTAATAAGGAGAGAAAAGATAATTTCGTGGTCATTGCAACAAAAATAGTGCTTGTAACCACAAACGGAGCCTGATTAGCATGTAGTGAATATAAAGTCTCATTATTTAGGTAATAACCCAGTTCACATTAGTACGAAATGCAAATTAGAATCAATGACTCATTTGGGTGATGGAACTAAACACATTTAGATTTTCAATTGTCCGTCGACATGTTTGTTTTAATTAATATACTATGTAATTTCGTCATAAATTTTAATCTCATGATCATTGTGTGAAAAAGAGTGTTTGCAATCAAAAGAAAAGTCTTCCAAACCTGAAATCATGTGAGGGATTCTTTATTTTAAAAATCACCCAATTCACATCAATAAGAAAGCGTAATCAAGATTATTGACCCCATTGTTTGTTAATATTGAATGCATTGTATAGATATGGACATTGTTTTCTTGATGAACATAGTTGTTAATAAGGAGACAAAAGATAATTTCGTACTCATTGCAAGAAAAATAGTGCTTGTAACAACAAAAGGAGCCTGATTAGCATGTAGTGAATATAAAGTGTCATTATTTAGCTAATAACCCAATTCACATTAGTACGAAATGTAAATTAGAATCAATGACCCATTTGGGTGATGGAACTAAACACATTTATAATTTAAATTGTGCATCGACATGTTTGTTTTAATTAATATACTGTGTAATTTAGTCATAAAGTTTAATGTCACGATGATTGTGTGAAAAAGAGTGTTTGGAACCAAAAGACAAGTCTTCCAAACCAAAAATATTGTGACAGATCCTTTATTTTAAAAATCAACCAATTCACATCAATAAAAAAGCCTAATCAAGATTATGGACCCCATTGTTTCTTAATATTGAATGCATTTTATAGATATGGACATTGTTTTCTTCATGAATATAGTTGTTAATAAGGAGACAAAAGATAATTTCGTAGTCATTGTAAGAAAAATATTGCTTGTAACAACAAAAGGAGCCTGATTAGCATGTGGTGAATATAAAGTCTCATTATTTAGGTAATAACCCGATTCACATTAGTACGAAATGTAAATTAGAATCAATGACTCATTTGGGTGATGGAACTAAACACATTTAGAATTACAATTGTGCGTCGACATGTTTGTTTTAATTAATATACTGTGTAATTTAGTCATAAATTTTAATCTCATGATGATAGCCTAGAAAAAAGTGTTTGCAATCAAAAAGACATGTCTTCCAAACCAGAAATCTTCTGAGGGATTCTTTATTTTAAAAATCAACCAATTCACATCAGTAAGAAATCCTAATTAAGATTGTGGACCCCATTGTTTATTAATATTGAATGCATTGTATAGATATGGACATTGTTTTCTTGATGAATATAGTTGTTAATATGGAGACAAAAGATAATTTCATAGTCATTGCAAGAAAAATAGTGCTTGTAATAATAAAAGGAGCCTAATTAACATGTAGTGAATATAAAGTCTCATTATTTAGGTAATAACCCAATTCACATTAGTACGAAATGCAGATTAGAATCAAAGACTCATTTGGGTGATGGAGCTAAACACATTTAGATTTTCAATTGTGCGTCGACATCTTTGTTTAAATTAATATACTGGGTAATTTAGTCATAAATTTTAATCTCATGATGATTGTCGGGAAAAGAGTGTTCGGAATCAAAAGACATGTCTTCCAAACCAGAAATCTTGTGTGGGGTTGTTTGTTTTAAAAATCAACCAATTCACATCAATAAGAAAGCCTAATCAAGATTATGGATACCATTGTTTGTTAATATTAAATGCATTGTATAGATATGGATAGTGTTTTCTTGATGAATATAGTTGTTAATAAGGAGACAAAAGATAATTTCATAGTCATTCTAAGAAAAATAGTGCTTGTAACAACAAAAGGAGCCTGATTAGCATGTAGTGAAGATAAAGTGTCATTATTTATTTAATAACCCAATTCACATTAGTACGAAATGTAAATTAGAATCAATGACTCATTTGCATGATGGAACTAAACACATATAGAATTTCAATTGTGCTTCGACATGTTTGTTTTAATTAATATACTGTGTAATTTAGTCATAAATTTTAATCTCATGATGATAGCCTGGAAAAAAGTGTTTGCAATCAAAAAGACATGTCTTCCAGACCAGAAATCTTCTGAGGGATTCTTTATTTTAAAAATCAACCAATTCACATCAGTAAGAAATCCTAATTAAGATTGTGGACCCCATTGTTTATTAATATTGAATGCATTGTATAGATATGGACATTGTTTTCTTGATGAATATAGTTGTTAATATGGAGACAAAAGATAATTTCATAGTCATTGCAAGAAAAATAGTGCTTGTAATAATAAAAGGAGCCTAATTAACATGTAGTGAATATAAAGTCTCATTATTTAGGTAATAACCCAATTCACATTAGTACGAAAGGCAGATTAGAATCAAAGACTCATTTGGGTGATGGAGCTAAACACATTTAGATTTTCAATTGTGCGTCGACATCTTTGTTTAAATTAATATACTGGGTAATTTAGTCATAAATTTTAATCTCATGATGATTGTCGGGAAAAGAGTGTTCGGAATCAAAAGACATGTCTTCCAAACCAGAAATCTTGTGTGGGGTTCTTTGTTTTAAAAATCAACCAATTCACATCAATAAGAAAGCCTAATCAAGATTATGGATACCATTGTTTGTTAATATTAAATGCATTGTATAGATATGGATAGTGTTTTCTTGATGAATATAGTTGTTAATAAGGAGACAAAAGATAATTTCATAGTCATTCTAAGAAAAATAGTGCTTGTAACAACAAAAGGAGCCTGATTAGCATGTAGTGAAGATAAAGTGTCATTATTTATTTAATAACCCAATTCACATTAGTACGAAATGTAAATTAGAATCAATGACTCATTTGCATGATGGAACTAAACACATATAGAATTTCAATTGTGCTTCGACATGTTTGTTTTAATTAATATACTGTGTAATTTAGTCATAAATTTTAATCTCATGATGATAGCCTGGAAAAAAGTGTTTGCAATCAAAAAGACATGTCTTCCAGACCAGAAATCTTCTGAGGGATTCTTTATTTTAAAAATCAACCAATTCACATCAGTAAGAAATCCTAATTAAGATTGTGGACCCCATTCTTTATTAATATTGAATGCATTGTATAGATATGGACATTGTTTTATTGATGAATATAGTTGATAATAAGGAGACAAAAGATAATTTCGTAGTCATTGCAAGAAAAATAGTGCTTGTAACAACAAAAGGAGCCTGATTAGCATGTAGTGAATATAAAGTGTCATTATTTAGTTAATAACCCGATTCACATTAGTACGAAATGCAAATTAGAATCAATGACTTATTTGGGTGATGGAACTAAACACATTTAGAATTACAATTGTGCGTCGACATGTTTGTTTTAATTAATATACTGTGTAATTTAGTCATAAATTTTAATCTCATGATGATAGCCTGGAAAAAAGTGTTTGCAATCAAAAAGACATGTCTTCCAAACCAGAAATCTTCTGAGGGATTCTTTATTTTAAAAATCAACCAATTCACATCAGTAAGAAATCCTAATTAAGATTGTGGACCCCATTGTTTATTAATATTGAATGCATTGTATAGATATGGACATTGTTTTCTTGATGAATATAGTTGTTAATATGGAGACAAAAGATAATTTCATAGTCATTGCAAGAAAAATAGTGCTTGTAATAATAAAAGGAGCCTAATTAACATGTAGTGAATATAAAGTGTCATTATTTAGGTAATAACCCAATTCACATTAGTACGAAATGCAGATTAAAATCAAAGACTCATTTGGGTGATGGAGCTAAACACATTTAGATTTTCAATTGTGCGTCGACATCTTTGTTTAAATTAATATACTGGGTAATTTAGTCATAAATTTTAATCTCATGATGATTGTCGGGAAAAGAGTGTTCGGAATCAAAAGACATGTCTTCCAAACCAGAAATCTTGTGTGGGGTTGTTTGTTTTAAAAATCAACCAATTCACATCAATAAGAAAGCCTAATCAAGATTATGGATACCATTGTTTGTTAATATTAAATGCATTGTATAGATATGGATAGTGTTTTCTTGATGAATATAGTTGTTAATAAGGAGACAAAAGATAATTTCGTAGTCATTCCAAGAAAAATAGTGCTTGTAACAACAAAAGGAGCCTGATTAGCATGTAGTGAAGATAAAGTGTCATTATTTAGTTAATAACCCAATTCACTTTAGTACGAAATGTAAATTAGAATCAATGACCCATTTGGGTGATGGAATTATACACATTTAGAATTTCAATTATACATCGACATGTTTGTTTTAATTAATATACTGTGTAATTTAGTCATAAATTTTAATCTCACAATGATTGAGTGAAAAAGAGTGTTTTGAATCAAAAGACATGTATTCCAAACCAGAAATCTTGTGAGCGATTCTTTATTTTAAAAATCAACCAATTCACATCAATAAGAAAGCCTAATCAAGATTATGGACCCTATTGTTTGTTAATATTAAATGCATTGTATAGATATGGATAGTGTTTTCTTGATGAATATAGTTGTTAATAAGGAGACAAAAGATAATTTCGTAGTCATTCCAAGAAAAATAGTGCTTGTAACAACAAAAGGAGCCTGATTAGCATGTAGTGAAGATAAAGTGTCATTATTTATTTAATAACCCAATTCACATTAGTACGAAATGTAAATTAGAATCAATGACTCATTTGCGTGATGGAACTAAACACATATAGAATTTCAATTGTGCTTCGACATGTTTGTTTTAATTAATATACTGTGTAATTTAGTCATAAATTTTAATCTCATGACGATTGTCTGGAAAAGAGTGTTTGGAATCAAAAGACATGTCTTCCAGACCAGAAATCTTGTGAAGGATTCTTTATGTTAAAAATCAACCAATTCACATCAATAAGAAAGCCTAATCAAGATTATGGATCCCATTGTTTGTTAATATTAAATGCATTGTATAGATATGGACATAGTTTTCTTAATGAATATAGTTGTTAATAAGGAGCCAAAATATAATTTCATAGTCATTGCAAGGGAAATAGTGCTTGTAATAACAAAAGGAGGCTAATTAGCATGTAGTGAATATAAAGTGTCATTATTTAGGTAATAACCCAATTCACATTAGTACGAAATGCAAATTAGAATCAAAGACTCATTTGGGTGACGGAACTAAACACATTTAGATTTTCAATTTTGCGTCGACATGTTTGTTTAAATTAATATACTGGGTAATTTAGACATAAAGTTTAATCTCAAGATGATAGTCTGAAAAAGAGTGTTTGGAACCAAAAGAGAAGTCTTCCAAACCAGAAATATTGTGACGGATTCTTTATTTTAAAAATCAAGCAATTCACATCAATAAGAAAGCCTAATCAAGATTATGGACCCCATTGTTTCTTAATATTGAATGCATTGTATAGATATGGACATTGTTTTCTTTGAATATAGTTGATAATAAGGAGACAAAAGATAATTTCGTAGTCATTGCAAGAAAAATAGTGCTTGTAACAACAAAAGGAGCCTGATTAGCATGTAGTGAATATAAAGTGTCATTATTTAGTTAATAACCCGATTCACATTAGTACGAAATGCAAATTAGAATCAATGACTTATTTGGGTGATGGAACTAAACACATTTAGAATTACAATTGTGCGTCGACATGTTTGTTTTAATTAATATACTGTGTAATTTAGTCATAAATTTTAATCTCCTGATGATAGCCTGGAAAAAAGTGTTTGCAATCAAAAAGACATTTCTTCCAAACCAGAAATCTTCTGAGGGATTCTTTATTTTAAAAATCAACCAATTCACATCAATAAGAAATCCTAATCAAGATTGTGGACCCCATTGTTTATTAATATTGAATGCATTGTATAGATATGGACATTGTTTTCTTGATGAATATAGTTGTTAATATGGAGACAAAAGATAATTTCAAAGTCATTGCAAGAAAAATAGTGCTTGTAATAATAAAAGGAGCCTAATTAACATGTAGTGAATATAAAGTCTCATTATTTAGGTAATAACCCAATTCACATTAGTACGAAATGCAGATTAGAATCAAAGACTCATTTGGGTGATGGAACTAAACACATTTAGATTTTCAATTGTGCGTCGACATCTTTGTTTAAATTAATATACTGGGTAATTTAGTCATAAATTTTAATCTCATGATGATTGTCGGGAAAAGAGTGTTTGGAATCAAAAGACATGTCTTCTAAACCAGAAATCTTGTGTGGGGTTCTTTATTTTAAAAATCAACCAATTCACATCAATAAGAAAGCCTAATCAAGATTATGGATACCATTGTTTGTTAATATTAAATGCATTATATAGATATGAACATTGTTTTCTTAATGAATATAGTTGTTAATAAGGAGCCAAAAGATAATTTCATAGTCATTGCAAGAAAAATAGTGCTTGTAATAACAAAAGGAGGCTAATTAGCATGTAGTGAATATAAAGTATCATTATTTAGGTAATAACCCAATTCAAATTAGCACGAAATGCAAATTAGAATCAAAGACTCATTTGGGTGATGGAACTAAACACATTTAGATTTTTATTAATATACTGGGTAATTTAGTCATAAAGTTTAGTCTCAGGATGATTGTCTGAAAAAGAGTGTTTGGAACCAAAAGTGAAGTCTTCCAAATTAGAAATATTATGACAGATTCTTTATTTTAAAAATCAACCAATTGACATCAATAAGAAAGCCGAATCAAGATTATGGACCCTATTGTTTGTTAATATTGAATGCATTGGATAGATATGGATATTGTTTTCTTGATGAATATAGTTGATAATAAGGAGACAAAAGATAATTTCATAGTGATTGTAAGAAAAATAGTGCTTGTAACCACAAAAGGAGCCTGATTCGCATGTAGTGAATATAAAATGTCATTATTTAGTAAATAACGCAATTCACATTAGTACGAAATGTAAATTAGAATCAATGACCCATTTGGGTGATGGAACTAAACACATTTAGAATTTCAATTTTGTATCGACATCTTTGTTTAAATTAATATACTGGTAATTTAGTCATAAATTTTAATCTCATGATGATTGTCGGGAAAAGAGTGTTTGGAATCAAAAGACATGTCTTCCAAACCAGAAATCTTGTTTGCGGTTCTTTATTTTAAAAATCAACCAATTCACATCAATAAGAAAGCCTAATCAAGATTATGGATCCCATTGTTTGTTAAAATTAAATGCATTGTATAGATATGGACATTGTTTTCTTAATGAATATAGTTGTTAATAAGGAGCCAAAAGATAATTTCATAGTCATTGCAAGAAAAATAGTGCTTTTAATAACAAAAGGAGGCTAATTAGCATGTAGTGAATATAAAGTGTCATTATTTAGGTAATAACCCAATTCAAATTAGTACGAAATGCAAATTAGAATCAAAGACTCATTTGGGTGATGAACTAAAAACATTTAGATTTTCAATTGTGCATCGACATGTTTGTTTTAATTAATATACTGGGTAATTTTGTCATAAATTTTAATCTCACGATCATTGTGTGAGAAAGAGTGTTTGCAATCAAAAGAAAAGTCTTCCAAACCTGAAATCAGGTGAAGGATTCTTTATTTTAAAAATCACCCAATTCACATCAATAAGAAACCCTAATCAATGTTATGGACGCCATTGTTTGTTAATATTAAATGCATTGTATAGATATGGACATTGTTTTATTGATGAATATAGTTGTTAATAAGGAGACAAAAGATAATTTCATAGTCATTGCAAGAAAAATAGTGCTTGTAACAACAAAAGGAGCCTGATTCGCATGTAGTGAATATAAAATGTCATTATTTAGTAAATAACGCAATTCACATTAGTACGAAATGTAAATTAGAATCAATGACTCATTTGGGTGATGGAACTAAACATATTTAGAATTTCAATTTTGTATCGACATGTTTGTTTTAATTAATATACTGTGTAATTTAGTCATAAATTTTAATCTCACAATGATTGAGTGAAAAAGAGTGTTTGGAATCAAAAGACATGTATTCCAAACCAGAAATCTTGTGAGCGATTCTTTATTTTAAAAATCAACCAATTCACATCAATAACAAAGCCTAATCGAGATTATGGACCCCATTGTTTCTTAATATTGAATGCATTGTATAGATATGGACATTGTTATCTTGATGAATATAGTTGTCAATAAGGAGACAAAATATAATTTCATAGTCATTGCAAGAAAAATAGTGCTTGTAACAACAAAAGGAACCTGATTCGCATGTAGTGAATATAAAATGTCATTATTTAGTAAATAACCCAATTCACAATTGTACAAAATGTAAATTAGAATCAATGACCCATTTGGGTGATGGAACTAAACACATTTAGAATTTCAATTGTGTATTGACATGTTTGTTTTAATTAATATACTGTGTAATTTAGTCATAAATTTTAATCTCACAATGATTGAGTGAAAAAGAGTGTTTGGAATCAAAAGACATGTGTTCCAAACCAGAAATCTTGTGAGGGATTCTGTATTTTAAAAATCAACCAATTCACATCAATAAGAAAGCCTAATCAAGATTATGGACCCCATTGTTTCTTAATATTGAATGCATTGTATAGATATGGACATTGTTTTCTTGATGAATATAGTTGTTAAAAAGGAGACAAAAGATAATTTCATTGTCATAAGAAAAATAGTGCTTGTAACAACAAAAGGAGCCTGATTAGCATGTATTTAATATAAAGTCTCAAAATTTAGTTAATAACCCAATTCATATTAGTACGAAATGCAAATTAGAAGCAATCACTCATTTGCGTGATGGAACTAAACACATTTAGATTTTCAATTGAGTGAAGAAGAGTGTTTGGAATCAAAAGACATGTATTCCAAACCAGAAATCTTGTGAGGGATTCTTTATTTTAAAAATCAACCAATTCACATCAATAAGAAGCCCTAATCAAGATTATGGACCCCATTGTTTGTTAATATTGAATGCATTGTATAGATATGGACATTGTTTTCTTGATGAATGTAGTTGTTAATAAGGAGACAAAAGATAATTTCATAGTCCTTGCATGAAAAATAGTGCTTGTATTAACAAAAGGATCCTAATTAGCATGTAGTGAATATAAAGTCTCATTATTTAGGTAATAACCCAATTCACATTAGTACGAAATGCAAATTACAATCAATGAGCCATTTGGGTGATGGAACTTAACACATTTAGATTTTCAATTGTGCGCGACATGTTTGTTTTAATTAATATATTGTGTAATTTAGTCATAAATTTTAATCTCACGATGATTGTGTGGAAAAGAGTGTTTGGAATCAAAAGACATGTCTTCCAAACTAGAAATCTTGTGAGGGATTCTTTATTTTAAAAATCAACCAATTCACATCAATAAGAAACCCTAATGAAGATTATGGACCCCATTGTCTATTAATATTGAATGCATTGTATAGATATGGACTTTGTTTTCTTGATGGATATAGTTGTTAATAAGGAGACAAAAGATAATTTCATAGTCTTTGCAAGAAAAATAGTGCTTGTAAGAACAAAAGCAGCCTGATTAGCATGTAGTTTATATAAAGTGTCATTATTTAGTTAATAACACAATTCACATTAGTACGAAATGCAAATTAGAATCAATGACTCATTTGGGTGATGGAACTAAACACATTTAGATTTTCATTTATGTGTCGACATGTTTGTTTTAATTAATATACTGGGTAATTTAGTCATAAATTTTAATCTCACAATGATTGAGTGAAAAATAGTGTTTGGAAACAAAAGACATGTATTCCAAACAAGAAATCTTGTGAGGGATTCTTTATTTTAAAAATCAACCAATTCACATCAATAAGAAGCCCAAATCAAGATTATGGACCCCATTGTTTGTTAATATTGAATGCATTGTATAGATATGGACATTGTTTTCTTGATGAATATAGTTGTTAATAAGGAGCCAAAAGATAATTTCATAGTCATTGCAAGAAAAATAGTGCTTGTAATAACAAAAGGAGCCTAATTTGCATGTAGTGAATATAAAGTCTCATTATTTAGGTAATAACACAATTCACATTAGTACGAAATGCAAATTAGAATCAATGACTCATTTGGGTGATGGAACCAAACAGATTTAGATTTTCAATTGTGCATTGACATGTTTGTTTTAATTAATATACTACGTAATTTAGTCATAAATTTTAATCTCATGATGATTGTGTGAAAAAGAGTGTTTGGAATCAAAAGACAAGTCTTCCAAACAAGAAATATTGTGACGGATTCTTTATTTTAAAAATCAACCAATTCACATCAATAAGAAACCCTAATCAAGATTATGGACCCCATTGTTTGTTAATATTGAATGCATTGTATAGATATGGACATTACTTTCTTCATGAAAACTGTTGTTAATAAGGAGACAAAAGATAATTTCATAGTTATTGCGAGAAAAATAGTGCTTGTAAGAACAAAAGGAACCTAATTAGCATGTAGCGAATATAAAGCCTCCTTATTTAGGCAATAACGCAATTCACATTGGTACGAAATGCAAATTAGAATCAATGACTCATTTGGGTGATGGAACTAAACACATTTAGATTTTTAATTGTGCGTTGACATGTTTGTTTTAATTAATATACTGCGTAATTTAGTCATAAAGTTTAATCTCACGATGATTGTGTGAAAAAGAGTGTTTGGAATCAAAAGACAAGTCTTCCAAACAAGAAATATTGTGACGGATTCTTTATTCTAAAAATCAACCAATTCACATCAATAAGAAACCCTAATGAAGATTATGGACCCCATTGTTTGTTAATATTGAATGCATTTTATAGGTATGGACATTGTTTTCTTGAAGAATATAGTTGTTAATAAGGAGACAAAAGATAATTTTGTAGTCATTACAAGAAAAATAGTGCTTGTAAGAACAAAAGGAGCCTGATTAGCAAGTAGTGAATATAAAGTCTCATGATTTAGGTAATAAAACACTTCACATTAGTATGAAATGCAAATTACAATCAATGACTCATTTGGGTGATGGAACTAAACACATTTAGATTTTTAATTGTGCGTTGACATGTTTGTTTTAATTAATATACTGCGTAATTTAGTCATAAAGTTTAATCTCACGATGATTGTGTGGAAAAGAGTGTTTGGATTCAAAAGAAATGTCTTCCAAACTAGAAATCTTGGGAGGGATTCTTTGTTTTAAAAATCAACCAATTCACATCAATAAGAAACCCTAATCAAGATTATGGACCCCATTGTTTGTTAATATTGAATGCATTGTATAGATATGGACTTTGTTTTCTTGATGAATATAGTTGTTAATAAGGAGACAAAAGATAATTTCATAGTCATTGCAAGAAAAATAGTGCTTGTAACAACAAAAGGAGCCTGATTAGCATGTAGTTTATATAAAGTGTCATTATTTAGTTAATAACCCAATTCACATTAGTACGAAATGCAAATTAGAATTAATGACTCATTTGGGTGATGGAACTAAACACATTTAGATTTTTATTTGTGTGTCGACATGTTTGTTTTAATTAATATACTGGGTAATTTAGTCATAAATTTTAATCTCACAATGATTGAGTGAAAAAGAGTGTTTGGAAACAAAAGACATGTATTCCAAACCAGAAATCTTGTGAGGGATTCTTTATTTTAAAAATCAACCAATTCACATCAATAAGAAGCCCAAATCAAGATTATGGACCCCATTGTTTGTTAATATTGAATGCATTGTATAGATATGGACATTGTTTTCTTGATGAATATAGTTGTTAATAAGGAGCCAAAAGATAATTTCATAGTCATTGCAAGAAAAATAGTACTTGTAATAACAAAAGGAGCCTAATTCGCATGTAGTGAATATAAAGTCTCATTATTTAGGTAATAACACAATTCACATTAGTACGAAATGCAAATTAGAATCAATTACTCATTTGGGTGATGGAACCAAACAGATTTAGATTTTCAATTGTGCGTTGACATGATTGTTTTAATTAATATACTGCGTAATTTAGTCATAAATTTTAATCTCACGATGATTGTGTGAAAAAGAGTGTTTGGAATCAAAAGACAAGTCTTCCAAACAAGAAATATTGTGACGGATTCTTTATTTTAAAAATCAACCAATTCACATCAATAAGAAACCCTAATCAAGATTATGGACCCCATTGTTTGTTAATATTGAATGCATTGTATAGATATGGACATTACTTTCTTCATGCAAACTGTTGTTAATAAGGAGACAAAAGATAATTTCATAGTTATTGCGAGAAAAATAGTGCTTGTAATAACAAAAGGAACCTAATTAGCATGTAGCGAATGTAAAGCCTCCTTATTTAGGCAATAACCCAATTCACATTGGTACGAAATGCAAATTAGAATCAATGACTCATTTGGGTGATGGAACGAAACACATTTAGATTTTTAATTGTGCGTTGACATGTTTGTTTTAATTAATATACTGCGTAATTTAGTCATAAACTTTAATCTCACGATGATTGTGTGAAAAAGAGTGTTTGGAATCAAAAGACAAGTCTTCCAAACAAGAAATATTGTGACGGATTCTTTATTCTAAAAATCAACCAATTCACATCAATAAGAAACCCTAATGAAGATTATGGACCCCATTGTTTGTTAATATTGAATGCACTTTATAGGTATGGACATTGTTTTCTTGAAGAATATAGTTGTTAATAAGGAGACAAAAGATAATTTCGTAGTCATTACAAGAAAAATAGTGCTTGTAAGAACAAAAGGAGCCTGATTAGCAAGTAGTGAATATAAAGTCTCATTATTTAGGTAATAACACACTTCACATTAGTACGAAATGCAAATTAGAATCAATGACTCATTTGGGTGATGGAACTAAACACATTTAGATTTTTAATTGTGCGTTGACATGTTTGTTTTAATTAATATACTGCGTAATTTAGTCATAAAGTTTAATCTCACGATGATTGTGTGGAAAAGAGTGTTTGGAATCAAAAGACATGTATTCCAAACCAGAAATCTTGTGAGGGATTCTTTATTTTAAAAATCAACCAATTCACATCAATAAGAAGTCCAAATCAAGATTATGGACCCCATTGTTTGTTAATATTGAATGAATTGTATAGATATGGACATTGTTTTCTTGATGAATATAGTTGTTAATATGGAGCCAAAAGATAATTTCATAGTCATTGCAAGAAAAATAGTGCTTGTAATAACAAAAGGAGCCTAATTCGCATGTAGTGAATATAAAGTCTCATTATTTAGGTAATAACCCAATTAACATTAGTACGAAATGCAAATTAGAATCAATGACTCATTTGGGTCATGGAACCAAACAGATTTAGATTTTCAATTGTGCGTTGACATGTTTGTTTTAATTAATATACTGCGTAATTTAGTCATAAAGTTTAATCTCACGATGATTGTGTGGAAAAGAGTGTTTGGAATCAAAAGACATGTATTCCAAACCAGAAATCTTGTGAGGGATTCTTTATTTTAAAAATCAACCAATTCACATCAATAAGAAGTCCAAATCAAGATTATGGACCCCATTGTTTGTTAATATTGAATGAATTGTATAGATATGGACATTGTTTTCTTGATGAAATAGTTGTTAATAAGGAGCCAAAAGATAATTTCATAGTCATTGCAAGAAAAATAGTGCTTGTAATAACAAAAGGAGCCTAATTCGCATGTAGTGAATATAAAGTCTCATTATTTAGGTAATAACCCAATTTAACATTAGTACGAAATGCAAATTAGAATCAATGACTCATTTGGGGTGATGGAACCAAACAGATTTAGATTTTCAATTGTGCGTTGACATGTTTGTTTTAATTAATATACTGCGTAATTTAGTCATAAATTTTAATCTCACGATGATTGTGTGAAAAAGAGTGTTTGGAATCAAAAGACAAGTCTTCCAAACAAGAAATATTGTGACGGATTCTTTATTTTAAAAATCAACCAATTCACATCAATAAGAAACCCTAATCAAGATTATGGACCCCATTGTTTGTTAATATTGAATGCATTGTATAGATATGGACATTACTTTCTTCATGAATACTGTTGTTAATAAGGAGACAAAAGATAATTTCATAGTTATTGCAAGGAAAATAGTGCTTGTAATAACAAAAGGAACCTAATTAGCATGTAGCGAATATAAAAGCCTCCTTATTTAGGCAATAACGCAATTCAATTCACATCGGTACGAAATGCAAATTAGAATCAATGACTCATTTGGGTGATGGAACTAAACACATTTAGATTTTTAATTGTGCGTTGACATGTTTGTTTTAATTAATATACTGCGTAATTTAGTCATAAAGTTTAATCTCACGATGATTGTGTGAAAAAGAGTGTTTGGAATCAAAAGACAAGTCTTCCAAACAAGAAATATTGTGACGGATTCTTTATTTTAAAAATCAACCCAATTCACATCAATAAGAAAAACCTAATCAAGATTATGGACCCTATTGTTTGTTAATATTGAATGCATTGTTTAGATATGGACATTGTTTTTTTGATGAATATAGTTGTTAATAAGGAGACAAAAGATTATTTCATAGTCGTTGCAAGAAAAATAGAGCTTGTAATAACAAAAGGAGCCTAATTAGCATGTAGTGAATATAAAATCTCATTATTTAGGTAATAACCCAATTCACATTAGTACGAAATGCAAATTTGAATCAATGACTCATTTGGGTGATGGAACTAAACACATTTAGCATTTCAATTGTGCGTCGACATATTTGTTTTAATTAATATGCTGTGTAATTTAGACATAAATTTTAATCTCACAATGATTGAGTGAAAAAGTTGTTTGGAATCAAAAGACATGTACGCCAAACCAGAAATCTTGTGAGGGATTCTTTATTTTAAAAATCAACCAATTCACATCAATAAGAAAGCCTAATCAAGATTACGGACCCCATTGTTTGTTAATATTGAATGCATTGGATAGATATGGATATTGTTTTCTTGATGAATATAATTGATAATAAGGAGACAAAAGATAATTTCGTAGTCATTGCATGAAACATAGTGCTTGTAACAACAAAAGGAGCATGATTAGCATGCAGTGAATATAAAGTCTCATTATTTAGGTAATAACCCAATTCACATTAGTACAAAATGAAAATTAGAATCAATGACTCATTTGGGTGATGGAACTAAACACATTTAGATTTTTAATTGTGCGTTGACATGTATATGTTTTAATTATATATACTGCGTAATTTAGTCATAAAGTTTAATCTCACGATGATTGTGTGAAAAAGAGTGTTTGGAATCAAAAGGCAAGTCTTCCAAACAAGAAATATTGTGACGGATTCTTTATTTTAAAAATCAACCAATTCACATCAATAAGAAACCCTAATCAAGATTATGGACCCATTGTTTGTTAATATTGAATGCATTGTTTAGATATGGACATTGCTTTTTTGATGAATATAGTTGTTAATAAGGAGACAAAAGATAATTTCATAGTCGTTGAAAGAAAAATAGAGCTTGTAATAACAAAAGGAGCCTAATTAGCATGTAGTGAATATAAAGTCTCATTATTTAGGTAATAACCCAATTCACATTAGTACGAAATGCAAATTTGAATCAATGACTCATTTGGGTGATGGAACTAAACACATTTAGATTTTTAATTGTGCGTTGACATGTTTGTTTTAATTAATATACTGCGTAATTTAGTCATAAAGTTTAATCTCACGATGATTGTGTGGAAAAGAGTGTTTGGAATCAAAAGACATGTATTCCAAACCAGAAATCTTGTGAGGGATTC
Organism: Ceriops zippeliana; assembly: GCA_037897445.1. Classification (NCBI taxonomy): domain Eukaryota; kingdom Viridiplantae; phylum Streptophyta; class Magnoliopsida; order Malpighiales; family Rhizophoraceae; genus Ceriops; species Ceriops zippeliana. Next base: position 26,065 of record JBAPLH010000615.1, read on the forward strand.
TTTATTTTAAAAATCAGCCAATTCACATCAATAAGAAGTCCAAATCAAGATTATGGACCCCATTGTTTGTTAATATTGAATGAATTGTATAGATATGGACATTGTTTTCTTGATGAATATAGTTGTTAATAAGGAGCCAAAAGATAATTTTATAGTCGTTGCAAGAAAAATAGAGCTTGTAATAACAAAAGGAGCCTCATTAGCATGTAGTGAATATAAAGTCTCATTATTTAGGTAATAACCCAATTCACATTAGTACGAAATGCAAATTTGAATCAATGACTCATTTGGGTGATGGAACTAAACACATTTAGATTTTCAATTGTGCATCGGCATGATTGTTTTAATTAATATACTGTGTAATTTACACATAAATTTTAATGTCACGATGATTGTGTGAAAAAGAGTGCTTGGAATCAAAAGACAAGTCTTCCAAACTAGAAATCTTGTGAGGGATTCTTTATTTTAAAAATCAACCAATTCACACCAATAAGAAACCATAATCAAGATTATGGATCCCATTGTTTGTTAATATTGAATGCATTGTATAGATATGGACATTATTTTCTTCATGAATACTGTTGTTAATTAGGAGACAAAGGATAATTTCATAGTCATTGTAAGAAAAATAGTGCTTGTAATAGCAAAAGGAGCCTAATTAGCATGTAGTGAATATAAACTCTCATTATTTAGGTAATAACCCAATTCACATTAGTACGAAATGCAAATTAGAATCAATGACTCATCTGGGTGATGGAACTAAACACATTGAGATTTTCTATAGTGCGTGACATGTTTGTTTTAATTAATATATTGTGTAATTTAGTCATAAATTTTAATCTCACAATGATTGTGTCGAAAAGAGTGTTTCGAATCAAAAGACATGCCTTCCAAACTAGAAATCTTGTGAGGGATTTTTTATTTTAAAAATCAACCAATTCACATCAATAAGAAACCCTAATCAAGATTATGGACCCCATTGTCTGTTAATATTGAAGGCATTGCATAGATATGGACTTTGTTTTCTTGATGAATATAGTTGTTAATAAGGAGACAAAAGATAATTTCATAGTCATTGCAAGAAAAATAGTGCTTGTAACAACAAAAGGAGCCCGATTAGCATGTAGTTTATATAAAGTGTCATTATTTAGTTAATAACCCAATTCACATTAGTACGAAGTGCAAATTAGAATCAATGACTCTTTTGGGTGATGGAACTAAACACATTTAGATTTTCAATAGTGCGTGACATGTTTGTTTTACTTAATATATTGTGTAATTTAGTCATAAATTTTAATCTCACAATAATTGAGTGAAAAAGAGTGTTTGGAATCAAAAGACATGTATTCCAAACCAGAAATCTTGTGAGTGATTCTTTATTTTAAAAATCAACCAATTCACATCAATAAGAAACCCTAATCAAGATTATGGACCCCATTGTTTGTTAATATTGAATGCATTGTTTAGATATGGACATTGTTTTCTTGATGAATATAGTTGTTAATAAGGAGACAAAAGGTAATTTCATAGTCATTGCAAGAAAAATAGTGCTTGTAACAACAAAAGGAGCCTGATTAGCATGTAGTTTATATAAAGTGTCATTATTTAGTTAATAACCCAATTCACATTAGTACGAAATGCAAATTAGAATCAATGACTCATTTGGGTGATGGAACTAAACACATTTAGATTTTTTATGTGTGTCGACATGTTTGTTTTAATTAATATACTGGGTAATTTGGTCATAAATTTTAATGTCACAATGATTGAGTGAAAAAGAGTGTTTGGAATCAAAAGACATGTATTCCAAACCAGAAATCTTGTGAGGGATTCTTTATTTTAAAAATCAACCAATTCACATCAATAACAAGCCCAAATCAAGATTCTGGACCCCATTGTTTGTTAATATTGAATTCATTGTATAGATATGGACATTGTTTTTCTTGATGAATATAGTTGTTAATAAGGAGACAAAAGATAATTTCATAGTCATTGCAAGAAAAAATAGTGCTTGTAATAACAAAAGGAGCCTCATTAGCATGTAGTGAATATAAAGTCCCATTATTTAGGTAATAACCCAATTCACATTAGTACGAAATGCAAATTAGAATCAATGATTCATTTGGGTGATGTAACTGACACATTTAGATTTTCAATTGTGCGTCGACATGTTTGTTTTAATTAATATACTGTGTAATTTAGTCATAAATTTTAAACTCACGATCATTGTGTGAAAAAGACTGTTTGGAATCAAAAGACAAGTCTTCCAAAGTAGAAATCTTGTGAGGGATTCTTTATTTTAAAAATCAACCAATTCACATCAATAAGAAACCCTAATCAAGATTATGGACCCCATTGTTTGTTAATATTGAATGCATTGTATAGATATGGACATTATTTTCTTCATGAATACTGTTGTTAATAAGGAGACAAAGGATAATTTCATAGTCATTGCAAGAAAAATAGTGCTTGTAATAGCAAAAGGAGCCTAATTAGCATGTAGTGAATATAAACTCTCATTATTTAGGTAATTACCCAATTCAAATTAGTACGAAATGCAAATTAGAATCAATGACTAATTTGGGTGATGGAACTAAACACATTGAGATTTTCAATCGTGTGTGACATGTTTGTTTTAATTAATATATTATGTAATTTAGTCATAAATTTTAATCTCACAATGATTGTGTGGAAAAGAGTGTTTCGAATCAAAAGACATGCCTTCCAAACTAGAAATCTTGTGAGGGATTCTTTATTTTAAAAATCAACCAATTCACATCAATAAGAAACCCTAATCAAGATTAGGGACCCCATTGTCTGTTAATATTGAAGGCATTGCATAGATATGGACTTTGTTTTCTTGATGAATATATTTGTTAATAAGGAGACAAAAGATAATTTCATACTCATTCCAAGAAAAATAGTGTTTGTCACAACAAAAGGAGCTTGCTTAGGATGTAGTGAATATAAGGTCTCATTATTTAGGTAATAACCCAATTCACATTAGTACGAAATGCAAATTAGAATCAATGACTCATCCGGGTGATGGAACTAAACACATTTAGATTTTCAATAGTGCGTGACATGTTTGTTTTAATTAATATATTGTGTAATTTAGTCATAAATTTTAATCTCACAATGATTGTGTGGAAAAGAGTGTTTCGAATCAAAAGACATGCCTTCCAAACCAGAAATCTTATGAGGGATTCTTTATTTTAAAAATCAACCAATTCACATGAATAAGAAACCCTAATCAAGATTATGGACGCCATTATTTGTTGATTTTGAATGCATTGTATAGATATGGACATTGTTTTCTTGATGAATATAGTTGTTAAAATGGAGACAAAAGATAATTTCATTGTCATTGCAAGAAAAATAGTGCTTGTAACAACAAAAGGAGCCTGATTAGCATGTAGTTAATATAAAGTCTCATTATTTAGTTAATAACCCAATTCACATTAGTACGAAATAAAAATTAGAATCAATGATTCATTTGGGCGATGGAACTAAACACATTTAGATTTTCAATTGTGCGTCAACATGTTTCTTTTAATTAATATACTGTGTAATTTAGTCATTAATTTTAATCTCACGATGATTGTGGGAAAAAGAGTGTTTGGAATCAAAAGACAAGTCTTCCAAACAAGAAATATTGTGACGAATTCTTTATTTTAAAAATCAACCAATTCACATCAATAAGAAACCCTAATCAAGATTATGGACCCCATTGTTTGTTAATATTGAATGCATTGTATAGATATTGACATTACTTTCTTCATGAATACTGTTGTTAATAAGGAGACAAAAGATAATTTCATAGTCTTTGCAAGAAAAATAGTGCTTGTAAGAACAAAAGCAGCCTGATTAGCTTGTAGTTTATATAAAGTGTCATTATTTAGTTAATAACCCAATTCACATTAGTACGAAATCCAAATTAGAATCAATGACTCATTTGGGTGATGGAACTAAACACATTTAGATTTTCAATTGTGCGTGAACATGTTTCTTTTAATTAATATACTGTGTAATTTAGTCATTAATTTTAATCTCTCAATGATTGAGTGAAAAAGAATGTTTGGAAACAAAAGACATTTATTCCAAACTAGAAATCTTGTGAGGGATTCTTTATTTTAAAAATCAACCAATTCACATCAATAAGAAGCCCAAATCAAGATTATGGACCCCATTGTTTGTTAATATTGAATGCATTGTATAGATATGGACATTGTTTTCTTGATGAATATAGTTGTTAATAAGGAGCCAAAAGATAATTTCATAGTCATTGCAAGAAAAATAGTGCTTGTAATAACAAAAGGAGCCTAATTTGCATGTTGTGAATATAAAGTCTCATTATTTAGGTAATAACACAATTCACATTAGTACGAAATGCAAATTAGAATCAATGACTCATTTGGGTGATGGAACCAAACAGATTTAGATTTTCAATTGTGCTTTGACATGTTTGTTTTAATTAATATACTGCGTAATTTAGTCATAAATTTTAATCTCACGATGATTGTGTGAAAAAGAGTGTTTGGAATCAAAAGACAAGTCTTCCAAACAAGAAATATTTTGACGGATTCTTTATTTTAAAAATCAACCAATTCACATCAATAAGAAACCCTAATCAAGATTATGGACCCCATTGTTTATTAATATTGAATGCATTGTATAGATATGGACATTACTTTCTTCATGAAAACTGTTGTTAATAAGGAGACAAAAGATAATTTCATAGTTATTGCGAGAAAAATAGTGCTTGTAATAACAAAAGGAACCTAATTAGCATGTAGCGAATATAAAGCCTCCTTATTTAGGCAATAACCCAATTCTCATTGGTACGAAATGCAAATTAGAATCAATAACTCATTTGGGTGATGGAACTAAACACATTTAGATATTTAATTGTGCGTTGACATGTTTGTTTTAATTAATATACTGCGTAATTTAGTCATAAAGTTTAATCTCACGATGATTGTGTGAAAAAGAGTGTTTGGAATCAAAAGACAAGTCTTCCAAACAAGAAATATTGTGACGGATTCTTTATTTTAAAAATCAACCAATTCACATCAATAAGAAACCCTAATGAAGATTATGGACCCCATTGTTTGTTAATATTGAATGCATTGTTTAGATATGGACATTGTTTTCTTGATGAATATAGTTGTTAATAAGGAGACAAAAGATAATTTTATAGTCGTTGCAAGAAAAATAGAGCTTGTAATAACAAAAGGAGCCTCATTAGCATGTAGTGAATATAAAGTCTCATTATTTAGGTAATAACCCAATTCACTTTAGTACGAAATGCAAATTTGAATCAATGACTCATTTGGGTGATGGAACTAAACACATTTAGATTTTCAATTATGCGTCGACATTTTTGTTTTAATTAATATACTGTGCAATTGAGTCATAAATTTTAATCTCACGATCAGTGTGTGAAAAAGAGTGTTTGGAATCAAAAGATATGTATTCCAAACCGGAAATCCTGTGAGGGATTCTTTATTGTAAAAATCAACCAAATCACATCAATAAGAAACCCTAATCAATATTATGAACCCCACTGTTTGTTAATATGAAATGCATTGTATAGATATGGACATTGTTTTCTTGATGACTATAGTATTTAATAAGGAGACAAAAGATAATTTCATAGTCATTGCATGAAACATAGTGCTTGTAACAATAAAAGAAGCATGATTAGCATGTATTGAATATAAATTTTCATTATTTAGGTAATAACCCAATTCACATTAGTACGAAATGCAAATTAGAATCAATGACTCATTTGGGTGATGGAACTAAACACATTTAGATTTTCAATTGTGCATCGGCATGATTGTTTTAATTAATATACTGTGTAATTTACACATAAATTTTAATGTCACGATGATTGTGTTAAAAAAAGTGTTTGGAATCAAAAGACAACTCTTCCAAACTAGAAATCTTGTGAGGGATTTTTTATTTTAAAAATCAACCAATTCACACCAATAAGAAACCCTAATCAAGATTATGGACCCCATTGTTTGTTACTATTGAATGCATTGTATAGATATGGACATTATTTTCTTCATGAATACTGTTGTTAATAAGGAGACAAAGGATAATTTCATAGTCATTGCAAGAAAAATAGTGCTTGTAATAGCAAAAGGAGCCTAATTAGCATGTAGTGAATATAAACTCTCATTATTTAGGTAATAACCCAATTCACATTAGTACGAAATGCAAATTAGAATCAATGACTCATTTGGGTGATGGAACTAAACACATTGAGATTTTCAATAGTGCGTGACATGTTTGTTTTAATTAATATATTGTGTAATTTAGTCATAAATTTTAATCTCACAATGATTGAGTGAAAAAGAGTGTTTGGAATCAAAAGACATGTATTCCAAACCAGAAATCTTATGAGGGATTCTTTATTTTAAAAATCAACCAAATCACATCAATAAGAAGCCCTAATAAAGATTATGGACCCTATTGTTTGTTAATATTAAATGCATTGTATAAATATGGACATTGTTTTCTTGATGAATATAGTTGTTAATAAGGAGACAAAAGATAATTTCATAGTCGTTGCAAGAAAAATAGTGCTTGTAATAACAAATGGAGCCTAATTAGCATGTAGTGAATATAAAGTCTCATTATTTAGGTAATAACCCAATTCACATTAGTACGAAATGCAAATTAGAATCAATGACTCATTTGGGTGATGGAACTAAACACATTTAGATTTTCAATTGTGCGTCGACATGCTTGTTTGAATTAATATACTGGGTAATTTAGTCATAACGTTTAATCTCACGATGATTGTGTGAAAAAGAGTGTTTGGAACCAAAAGACAAGTCTTCCAAACCAGAAATATTGTGACAAATTCTTTACTTTAAAAATCAACCAATTTACATCAATAAAAAACCCTAATCAAGATTATGGACCCCACCGTTTGTTAATATTTTATGCATTGTATAGATATGGACATTGTTTTCTTGATGAATATAGTTGTTAATAAGGAGACAAAAGATAATTTCATAGTCCTTGCATGAAAAATAGTGCTTGTATTAACAAAAGGATCCTAATTAGCATGTAGTGAATATAAAGTCTCATTATTTAGGTAATAACCCAATTCACATTAGTACGAAATGCACATTAGAATCAATGACTCATTTGGGTGATGGAACTAAACACATTTAGATTTTCAATTGTGCGTCGACATGCTTATTTGAATTAATATACTGGGTAATTTAGTCATAACGTTTAATCTCACGATGATTGTGTGAAAAAGAGTGTTTGGAACCAAAAGACAATCCAAACCAGAAATATTGTGACAAATTCTTTACTTTAAAAATCAACCAATTTACATCAATGAAAAACCCTAATCAAGATTATGGACCCCATTGTTTGTTAATATTGTATGCATTGTATAGATATGGACATTGTTTTCTTGATGAATATAGTTGTTAATAAGGAGACAAAAGATAATTTCATAGTCCTTGCATGAGAAATAGTGCTTGTATTAACAAAAGGATCCTAATTAGCATGTAGTGAATATAAAGTCTCATTATTTAGGTAATAACCCAATTCACATTAGTACGAAATGCAAATTAGAATCAATGACTCATTTGGGTGATGGAACTAAACACATTTAGATTTTCAATTGTACGTCGACATGTTTGTTTTAATTAATATACTATGTAATTTAGTCATAAATTTTAATCTCACGATCATTATGTCAAAAAGAGTGTTTGGAATCAAAAGACATGTATTCCAAACCAGAAATCTTATGAGGGATTCTTTATTTTAAAAATCAACCAAATCACATCAATAAGAAGCCCTAATAAAGATTATGGACCCTATTGTTTATTAATATTAAATGCATTGTATAAATATGGACATTGTTTTCTTGATGAATATAGTTGTTAATAAGGAGACAAAAGATAATTTCATAGTCGTTGCAAGAAAAATAGTGCTTGTAATAACAAATGGAGCCTAATTAGCATGTAGTGAATATAAAGTCTCATTATTTAGGTAATAACCCAATTCACATTAGTACGAAATGCACATTAGAATCAATGACTCATTTGGGTGATGGAACTAAACACATTTAGATTTTCAATTGTGCGTCGACATGCTTGTTTGAATTAATATACTGGGTAATTTAGTCATAATGTTTAATCTCACGATGATTGTGTGAAAAAGAGTGTTTGGAACCAAAAGACATGTCTTCCAAACTAGAAATATTGTGATCGATTCTTTACTTTAAAAATCAACCAATTTACATTAATAAAAAACCCTAATCAAGATTATGGACCCCATTGTTTGTTAATATTGTATGCATTGTATAGATATGGACATTGTTTTCTTGATGAATATAGTTGTTAATAAGGAGACAAAAGATAATTTCATAGTCCTTTCCTGAAAAATAGTGCTTGTATTAACAAAAGGATCCTAATTAGCATGTAGTGAATATAAAGTCTCATTATTTAGGTAATAACCCAATTCACATTAGTACGAAATGCAAATTAGAATCAATGACTCATTTGGGTGATGGAACTAAACACATTTAGATTTTCAATTGTGCGTCGACATGCTTGTTTGAAATAATATACTGGGTAATTTAGTCATAACGTTTAATCTCACGATGATTGTGTGAAAAAGAGTGTTTGGAACCAAAAGACAAGTCTTCCAAACCAGAAATATTGTGACAAATTCTTTACTTTAAAAATTAACCAATTTACATCAATAAAAAACCCTAATCAAGATTATGGACCCCATTGTTTGTTAATATTGTATGCATTGTATAGATATGGACATTGTTTTCTTGATGAATATAGTTGTTAATAAGGAGACAAAAGATAATTTCATAGTCGTTGAAGGAAAAATAGTTCTTGTAATAATAAAAGGGGCCTAATTCGCATGTAGTGAATATAAAGTCTCATTATTTAGGTAATAACCCAATTCAAATTAGTACGAAATGCAAATTAGAATCAATGACTCATTTGTTTAATGGAACTAAACACATTTAGATTTTCAATTGTGCGTCTACATGTTTGTTTTGAATTAAAATACTATGTAATTTAATCATAAATTTTAATCTCACGATCATTATGTGAAAAAGAGTGTTTGGAATCAAAAGACATGTATTCCAAACCAGAAATCTTGTGAGGGATTCATTATTTTAAAAATCAACCAATTCACATCAATAAGAAGCCCTAATAAAGATTATGGACCCCATTGTTTGTTAATATTAAATGCATTGTATAGATATGGACATTGTTTTCTTGATGAATATAGTTGTTAATAAGGAGACAAAAGATAATTTCATAGTCGTTGCAAGAAAAATAGTGCTTGTAATAACAAATGGAGCCTAACTAGCATGTAGTGAATATAAAGTCTCATTATTTAGGTAATAACCCAATTCACATTAGTACGAAATGCACATTAGAATCAATGACTCATTTGGGTGATGGAACTAAACACATTTAGATTTTCAATTGTGCGTCGACATGCTTGTTTGAATTAATATACTGGGTAATTTAGTCATAATGTTTAATCTCACGATGATTGTGTGAAAAAGAGTGTTTGGAACCAAAAGACATGTCTTCCAAACCAGAAATATTGTGACAGATTCTTTACTTTAAAATCAACCAATTTACATCAATAAAAAACCCTAATCAAGATTATGGACCCCATTGTTTGTTAATATTGTATGCATTGTATAGATATGGACATTGTTTTCTTGATGAATATAGTTGTTAATAAGGAGACAAAAGATAATTTCATAGTCCTTGCATGAAAAATAGTGCTTGTATTAACAAAAGGATCCTAATTAGCATGTAGTGAATATAAAGTCTCATTATTTAGGTAATAACCCTATTCACATTAGTACGAAATGCAAATTAGAATCAATGACTCATTTGGGTGATGGAACTAAAGACATTTAGATTTTCAATTGTGCGTCGACATGCTTGTTTGAAATAATATACTGGGTAATTTAGTCATAACGTTTAATCTCACGATGATTGTGTGAAAAAGAATGTTTGGAACCAAAAGACAAGTCTTCCAAACCACAAATATTGTGACAAATTCTTTACTTTAAAAATCAACCAATTTACATCAATAAAAAACCCTAATCAAGATTATGGACCCCATTGTTTGTTAATATTGTATGCATTGTCTAGATATGGACATTGTTTTCTTGATGAATATAGTTGTGAATAAGGAGACAAAAGATAATTTCATAGTCGTTGAAAGAAAAATAGTTCTTGTAATAATAAAAGGGGCCTAATTCGCATGTAGTGAATATAAAGTCTCATTATTTAGGTAATAACCCAATTCAAATTAGTACGAAATGCAAATTACAATCAATGACTCATTTGGCTAATGGAACTAAACACATTTAGATTTTCAATTGTGCGTCTACATGTTTGTTTTGAATTAAAATACTATGTAATTTAGTCATAAATTTTAATCTCACGATCATTATGTGAAAAAGAGTGTTTCGAATCAAGAGACATGTATTCCAAACCAGAAATCTTGTGAGGGATTCATTATTTTAAAAATCAACCAATTCAAATCAATAAGAAGCCCTAATAAAGATTATGGACCCCATTGTTTGTTAATATTAAATGCATTGTATAGATATGGACATTGTTTTCTTGATGAATATTGTTGTTAATAAGGAGACAAAAGATAATTTCATAGTCGTTGCAAGAAAAATAGTGCTTGTAATAACAAATGGAGCCTAATTAGCATGTAGTGAATATAAAGTCTCATTATTTAGGTAATAACCCAATTCACATTAGTAAGAAATGCACATTAGAATCAAAGACTCATTTGGGTGATGGAACTAAACACATTTAGATTTTCAATTGTGCGTCGACATGCTTGTTTGAATTGATATACTGGGTAATTTAGTCATAATGTTTAATCTCACGATGATTGTGTGAAAAAGAGTGTTTGGAACCAAAAGACATGTCTTCCAAACCAGAAATATTGTGACAGATTCTTTACTTTAAAAATCAACCAATTTACATCAATAAAAAACCCTAATCAAGATTATGGACCTCATTGTTTGTTAATATTGTATGCATTGTATAGATATGGACATTGTTTTCTTGATGAATATAGTTGTTAATAAGGAGACAAAAGATAATTTCATAGTCCTTGCATGAAAAATAGTGCTTGTATTAACAAAAGGATCCTAATTAGCATGTAGTGAATATAAAGTCTCATTATTTAGGTAATAACCCAATTCACATTAGTACGAAATGCAAATTAGAATCAATGACTCATTTGGGTGATGGAACTAAACACATTTAGATTTTTAATTGTGCGTCGACATGCTTGTTTGAATTAATATACTGGGTAATTTAGTCATAATGTTTAATCTCACGATGATTGTGTGAAAAAGAGTGTTTGGAACCAAAAGACATGTCTTCCAAACCAGAAATATTGTGACAGATTCTTTACTTTAAAAATCAACCAATTTACATCAATAAAAAACCCTAATCAAGATTATGGACCCCATTGTTTGTTAATATTGAATGCATTGTATAGATATGGACATTGTTTTCTTGATGAATATAGTTGTTAATAAGGAGACAAAAGATAATTTCATAGTCGTTGAAAGAAAAATAGTTCTTGTAATAATAAAAGGGGCCTAATTCGCATGTAGTGAATATAAAGTCTCATTATTTAGGTAATAACCCAATTCAAATTAGTACGAAATGCAAATTACAATCAATGACTCATTTGGCTAATGGAACTAAACACATTTAGATTTTCAATTGTGCGTCGACATGTTTGTTTTAATTAATATACTATGTAATTTAGTCATAAATTTTAATCTCACAATCATTATGTGAAAAATAGTGTTTGGAACGAAAAGAGAAGTCTTCCAAACCAGAAATATTGTGACAGATTTTTTATTTTAAAAATCAACCAATTCACATCAATAAGTAACCCTAATCACAATTATGGACTCCACTGTTTGTTAATATTGAATGCATTGTATAGATATGGACATTGTTTTCTTGATAAATATAGTTGTTAATAAGGAGACAAAAGATAATTTCATAGTCATTGCATGAAAAATAGTGCTTGTATTAACAACAGGATCCTAATTAGCATGTAGTGAATATAAAGTCTCATTATTTAGGTAATAACCCAATTCACATTAGTACGAAATGCAAATTAGAATCAATGACCCATTTGGGTGATGGAACTAAACACATTTAGATTTTCAATTGTGTGTCGACATGTTTGTTTTAATTAATATACTGTGTAATTTTCTCATAAATTTTTAATCTCACGATCATTGTCTGAAAAAGAGTGTTTGGAATCAAAAGAAAAGTCTTCCAAACCTGAAATCTTGTGAGGGCTTCTTTTTATTTTAAAAATCAACCAAATCACATTGATAATAAGACCTAATCAAGATTATGGACCCCATTGTTTGTTAATATTGAATGCATTGTATAGATATGGACATTGTTTTCTTGATGAATATAGTTTGTTAATAAGGAGACAAAAGGTAATTTCATAGTCATTGCATGAAAAATAGTGCTTGTTTTAACAAAAGGATCCTAATTAGCATGTAGTGAATATAACGTCTCATTATTTAGGTAATAACCCAATTCACATTAGTACGAAATGCAAATTAGACTCAATGACTCAATTGGGTGATGGAACTAAACACATTTAGATTTTCAATTGTGCGTCGACATGTTTGTTTTAATTAAATATACTGGGTAATTTAGTCATAAAGTTTAATCTCACGATGATTTGTGTGAAAAAGAGTGTTTGCAACCAAAAAGACAACTCTTCCAAACCAGAAATATTGCGGGAGATTCTTTAATTTAAAAATTAACCAATTCACATCAATAAGACATCCTAATCAGGATTATGGACCCCATTGTTTGTTAATATTGAATTCATTGTATAGATATGGACATTGTTTTCTTGATGAATATAGTTGTTAATAAGGAGACAAAAGATAATTTCATAGTCGTTGAAAGAAAAATAGTTCTTGTAATAATAAAAGGGAACTAATTTGCATGTAGTGAATATAAAGTCTCATTATTTAGGTAATAACTCAATTCACATTAGTACGAAATGTAAATTAGAATCAATGACTCATTTGGCTAATGGAAGTAAACACATGTAGATTTTCAATTGTGCGTCGACATGTTTGTTTTAATTAATATACTATGTAATTTAGTCATAAATTTTAATCTCACAATCATTATGTGAAAAATAGTGTTTGGAACGAAAAGAGAAGTCTTCCAAACCAGAAATATTGTGACAGATTTTTTATTTTAAAAATCAACCAATTCACATCAATAAGAAACCCTAATCACAATTATGGACTCCACTGTTTGTTAATATTGAATGCATTGTATAGATATGGACATTGTTTTCTTGATAAATATAGTTGTTAATAAGGAGACAAAAGATAATTTCATAGTCATTGCATGAAAAATAGTGCTTGTATTAACAACAGGATCCTAATTAGCATGTAGTGAATATAAAGTCTCATTATTTAGGTAATAACCCAATTCACATTAGTACGAAATGCAAATTAGAATCAATGACCCATTTGGGTGATGGAACTAAACACATTTAGATTTTTAATTGTGTGTCGACATGTTTGTTTTAATTAATATACTGTGTAATTTTCTCATAAATTTTAATCTCACGATCATTGTCTGAAAAAGAGTGTTTGGAATCAAAAGAAAAGTCTTCCAAACCTGAAATCTTGTGAGGGCTTCTTTATTTTAAAAATCAACCAAATCACATTGATAATAAGACCTAATCAAGATTATGGACCCCATTGTTTGTTAATATTGAATGCATTGTATAGATATGGACATTGTTTTCTTGATGAATATAGTTGTTAATAAGGAGACAAAAGGTAATTTCATAGTCATTGCATGAAAAATAGTGCTTGTTTTAACAAAAGGATCCTATTTAGCATGTAGTGAATATAATGTCTCATTATTTAGGTAATAACCCAATTCACATTAGTACGAAATGCAAATTAGACTCAATGACTCAATTGGGTGATGGAACTAAACACATTTAGATTTTCAATTGTGCGTCGACATGTTTGTTTTAATTAATATACTGGGTAATTTAGTCATAAAGTTTAATCTCACGATGATTGTGTGAAAAAGAGTGTTTGCAACCAAAAGACAACTCTTCCAAACCAGAAATATTGCGGGAGATTCTTTAATTTAAAAATTAACCAATTCACATCAATAAGACATCCTAATCAGGATTATGGACCCCATTGTTTGTTAATATTGAATTCATTGTATAGATATGGACATTGTTTTCTTGATGAATATAGTTGTTAATAAGGAGACAAAAGATAATTTCATAGTCGTTGAAAGAAAAATAGTTCTTGTAATAATAAAAGGGAACTAATTCGCATGTAGTGAATATAAAGTCTCATTATTTAGGTAATAACTCAATTCACATTAGTACGAAATGTAAATTAGAATCAATGACTCATTTGGCTAATGGAAGTAAACACATGTAGATTTTCAATTGTGCGTCGACATGTTTGTTTTAATTAATATACTATGTAATTTAGTCATAAATTTTAATCTCACAATCATTATGTGAAAAATAGTGTTTGGAACGAAAAGAGAAGTCTTCCAAACCAGAAATTTTGTGACAGATTTTTTATTTTAAAAATCAACCAATTCACATCAATAAGAAACCCTAATCACAATTATGGACTCCACTGTTTGTTAATATTGAATGCATTGTATAGATATGGACATTGTTTTCTTGATAAATATAGTTGTTAATAAGGAGACAAAAGATAATTTCATAGTCATTGCATGAAAAATAGTGCTTGTATTAACAACAGGATCCTAATTAGCATGTAGTGAATATAAAGTCTCATTATTTAGGTAATAACCCAATTCACATTAGTACGAAATGCAAATTAGAATCAATGACCCATTTGGGTGATGGAACTAAACACATTTAGATTTTCAATTGTGTGTCGACATGTTTGTTTTAATTAATATACTGTGTAATTTTCTCATAAATTTTAATCTCACGATCATTGTCTGAAAAAGAGTGTTTGGAATCAAAAGAAAAGTCTTCCAAACCTGACATCTTGTGAGGGCTTCTTTATTTTAAAAATCAACCAAATCACATTGATAATAAGACCTAATCAAGATTATGGACCCCATTGTTTGTTAATATTGAATGCATTGTATAGATATGGACATTGTTTTCTTGATGAATATAGTTGTTAATAAGGAGACAAAAGGTAATTTCATAGTCATTGCATGAAAAATAGTGCTTGTTTTAACAAAAGGATACTAATTAGCATGTAGTGAATATAACGTCTCATTATTTAGGTAATAACCCAATTCACATTAGTACGAAATGCAAATTAGACTCAATGACTCAATTGGGTGATGGAACTAAACACATTTAGATTTTCAATTGTGCGTCGACATGTTTGTTTTAATTAATATACTGGGTAATTTAGTCATAAAGTTTAATCTCACGATGATTGTGTGAAAAAGAGTGTTTGCAACCAAAAGACAACTCTTCCAAACCAGAAATATTGCGGGAGATTCTTTAATTTAAAAATTAACCAATTCACATCAATAAGACATCCTAATCAGGATTATGGACCCCATTGTTTGTTAATATTGAATTCATTGTATAGATATGGACATTGTTTTCTTGATGAATATAGTTGTTAATAAGGAGACAAAAGATAATTTCATAGTCGTTGCAAGAAAAATAGTGCTTGTATTAACAAAAGGATCCTAACTAGCATGTAGTGAATATAAAGTCTCATTATTTAGGTAATAACCCAATTCATATTAGTACGAAATGCAAATTAGAATGAATGACTCATTTGGGTGAGGGAACTAAACACATTTAGATTTTCAATTGTGCGTCGACATGCTTGCTTGAATTAATATACTGGGTAATTTAGTCATAACGTTTAATCTCATTATGATTGTGTGAAAAAGAGTGTTTCGAACCAAAAGACAAGTCTTCCAAGCCAGAAATATTGTGACAGATTCTTTATTTTAAAAATCAACCAATTCACATCAATAAAAAACCCTATTCAAGATTATGGACCCCATTGTTTGTTAATATTGAATGCATTGTATAGATATGGACATTTGTTTCTTGATGAATATAGTTGTTAATAAGGAGACAAAAGATAATTTCATAGTCGTTGAAAGAAAAATAGTTCTTGTAATAATAAAAGCAGCCTTATTCCCATGTAGTGAATATAAAGTCTCATTATTTAAGTAATAACCCAATTCACATTAGTACGAAATGCAAATTAGAATCAATGACTCATTTGGTTGATGGAACTAAACACATTTAGATTTTCAATTGTGTGTCGACATGTTTGTTTTAATTAATATACTATGTAATTTACTCATAAATTTTAATCTCACGATCATTATGTGAAAAAGAGTGTTTGGAATCAAAAGACATGTATTCCAAACCAGAAATCTTGTGAGGGATTCTTTATTTTAAAAATCAACCAATTCACATCAATAAGAACCCCTAATAAAGATTATGGACCCCATTTTTTGTTAATATTAAATGCATTGTATAGTTATGGACA
Organism: Ceriops zippeliana; assembly: GCA_037897445.1. Lineage (NCBI taxonomy): Eukaryota > Viridiplantae > Streptophyta > Magnoliopsida > Malpighiales > Rhizophoraceae > Ceriops > Ceriops zippeliana. Next base: position 42,689 of record JBAPLH010000615.1, read on the forward strand.
TTGTTTTCTTGATGAATATAGTTGTTAATAAGGAGACAAAAGATAATTTCATAGTCCTTGCATGAAAAATAGTGCTTGTATTAACAAAAGGATCCTAATTAGCATGTAGTGAATATAAAGTCTCATTATTTAGGTAATAACCCAATTCACATTAGTACGAAATGCAAATTAGAATCAATGACTCATTTGGGTGAGGGAACTAAACACATTTAGATTTTTCATTGTGCGTCGACATGCTTGTTTGAATTAATATACTGGGTAATTTAGTCATAACGTTTAATCTCACGATGATTGTGTGAAAAAGAGTGTTTCGAACCAAAAGTCAAGTCTTCCAAGCCAGAAATATTGTGACAGATTCTTTATTTTAAAAATCAACCAATTCACATCAATAAGAAACTCTCATCAAGATTATGGACCCCATTGTTTGTTAATATTGAATGCATTGTATAGATATGGACATTGTTTTCTTGATGAATATAGTTGTTAATAAGGAGACAAAAGATAATTTCATAGTCGTTGAAAGAAAAATAGTTCTTGTATCAATAAAAGGAGCCTAATTCGCATGTAGTGAATATAAAGTCTCATTATTTAGGTAATAACCCAATTCACATTAGTACGAAATGCAAATTAGAATCAATGACTCAATTGGGTGAGGGAACTAAACACATTTAGATTTTCAATTGTGCGTCGACATGCTTGTTTGAATTAATATACTGGGTAATTTAGTCATAACGATTAATCTCACGATGATTGAGTGAAAAAGAGTGTGTCAAACGAAAAGACAAGTCTTCGATGCCAGAAATATTGTGATAGATTCTTTATTTTAAAAATCAACCAATTCACATCAATAAGAAACCCTAATCAAGATTATGGACCCCATTGTTTGTTAATATTAAATGCATTGTATAGATATTGACATTGTTTTCTTGATGAATATAGTTGTTAATAAGGAGACAAAAGATAATTTCATAGTCGTTGCAAGAAAAATAGTGCTTGTAATCACAAAAGGAGCCTAATTAGCATGTAGTCAATATAAAGTCTCATTATTTAGGTACTAACCCAATTCACATTAGTACGAAATGAAAATTAGAATCAATGACTCATTTGGGTGATGGAACTAAACACATTTAGATTTTCAATTGTGCGTCGACATGTATGTTTTAATTAATATACTGGTAATTTAGTCATAAATTTAATCTCACAATGATTGAGTGAAAAAGAGTGTTTGGAATCAAAAGACATGTATTCCAAACCGGAAATCTTGTGAGGGATTCTTTATTTTAAAAATCAACCAATTCACATCAATAAGAAGCCCTAATCAAGATTATGGACCCCATTGTTTGTTAATATTGAATGCATTTTATTGACATGTACATTGTTTTCTTGATGAATATAGTTGTTAATAAGGAGACAAAAGATAATTTCAAAGTCCTTCCATGAAAAATAGTGCTTGTATTAACAAAAGGATGTTAATTAGCACATAGTGAATATAAAGACTCATTATTTAGGTAATAACGCAATTCACATTAGTACAAAATGCAAAGTAGAATCAATGACTCATTTGGCTGAGGGAACTAAACACATTTTGATTTCCAATTGTGCGTCGACATGTTTGTTTGAATTAATATACTGGGTGATTTAGTCATAAAGTTTAATCTCAAGATGATTGTGTGAAAAAGAGTGTTTGGAACCAAAAGGCAAGTCTTCCAAACAAGAAATATTGTGACAAATTCTTTATTTTAAAAATCAACCAATTCACATCAATAAGAAAACCTAATCAGGATTATGGACCCCATTGTTTGTTAATATTGAATGCATTGTATAGATATGGACATTGAATTCTTGATAAATATAGTTGTTAATAAGGAGACAAAAGATAATTTCATAGTCATTGCATGAAAAATAGTGCTTCTTTTAACAAAAGGATCCTAATTAGCATGTAGTGAATATAAAGTCTCATTATTTAGGTAATAATGCAATTCACATTAGTACGAAATGCAAATTAGACTCAATGACTCATTTGGGTGATGGAACTAAACACATTTAGATTTTCAATTGTGCTTCGATATGTTTGTTTTAATTAATATACTGTGTAATTTTGTCATAAATTTTAATCTCACGATCATTGTCTGAAAAAGAGTGTTTGGAATCAAAAGAAAAGTCTTCCAAACCTGAAATCTTGTGAGGGATTCTTTATGTTAAAAATCAACCAAATCACATCGATAACAAGCCCTAATCAAGATTATGGACCCCATTGTTTGTTAATATTGAATGCATTGTATAGATATGGACGTTGTTTTCTTGATGAATATAGTTGTTAATAAGGAGACAAAAGATAATTTCATAGTCCTTGCGTGAAAAATAGTGCTTGTATTAACAAAAGGATCCTAATTAGCATGTAGTGAATATAAAATCTCATTATTTAGGTAATAACCCAATTCACATTAGTACGAAATGCAAATTAGAATCAATGACTCAATTGGGTGAGGGAACTAAACACATGTTGATTTTCAATTGTGCGTCGACATGCTTGTTTGAATTAATATACTGGGTAATTTAGTCATAACGTTTAATCTCACGATGATTGAGTGAAAAAGAGTGTTTCAAACCAAAAGACAAGTCTTCGAAGCCAGAAATATTGTGATAGATTCTTTATTTTAAAAATCAACCAATTCACATCAATAAGAAACCCTAATCAAGATTATGGACGCCATTTTTTGTTAATATTAAATGCATTGTATAGATATGGACATTGTTTTCTTTATGAATATAGTTGTTAATAAGGAGACAAAAGATAATTTCATAGTCGTTGAAAGAAAAATAGTTCTTGTAATAATAAAAGGAGCCTAATTCGCATGTAGTGAATATAAAGTCTCATTCTTTAGGTAATAACCCAATTCACATTAGTACGAAATGCAAATTAGAATCAATGACTCATTTGGGTGATGGAACTAAACACATTTAGATTTTCAATTCTGTGTCGATATGTTTGTTTTAATTAACATACTGTGTAATTTTCTCATAAATTTTAATCTCACGATCATTGTTTGAAAAAGAATGTTTGGAATCAAAAGAAAAGTCTTCCAAACTTGAAATCTTGTGAGGGATTCTTTATTTTAAAAATCAACCAAATCACATCGATAAGAAGACCTAATCAAGAATATGGACCCCATTGTTTGTTAATATTGAATGCATTGTATAGATATGGACATTGTTTTCTTGATGAATATAGTTGTTAATAAGGAGACAAAAGATAATTTCATAGTCGTTGCAAGAAAAATAGTGCTTGTATTAACAAAGGGATCCTAATTAGCATGTAGTGAATATAAAGTCTCATTATTTAGGTAATAACCCAATTCATATTAGTACGAAATGCAAATTAGAATCAATGACTCATTTGGGTGACGGAACTAAACACATTTAGCTTTTCAATTGTTCGTCGACATGTTTGTTTTATTTAATATACCGTGTAATTTTGTCATAAATTTTAATCTCACGATCATTGTGTAAAAAAGAGTGTTTGGAACCAAAAGACAAGTCTTCCAAACCAGAAATATTGTGACAAATTCTTTATTTTAAAAATCAACCAATCCACATCATTAGGAAACCCAAATAAAGATTATGGACCCCATTGTTTGTTAATATTGAATACATTGTATAGATATAGACATTGTTTTCTTGATGAATATAGTTGTTAATAAGGATACAAAAGATAATTTCATAGTCCTTGCATGAAAAATAGTGCTTGTAATAACAAAAGGAGCCTAATTAGCATCTAGTGAATATAAAGTCTCATTATTTAGGTAATAACCCAATTCACATTAGTACGAAATGCAAATTAGAATCAATGACTCATTTGGGTGATGGAACCAAACACATTTAGATTTTCAATTGTGCGTCGACATGTTTGTTTTCATTACTATACTATGTAATTTAGTCATAAAGTTTAATCTCATGATTGTGTGAAAAAGAGTGTTTGCAACCAAAAGACAAGTCTTCCAAACCAGAAATATTGTGGCAGATTCTTTACTTTAAAAATCAACCAATTCACATCAATAAGACATCCTAATCAGGATTACGGACCCCATTGTTTGTTAATATTGAATGCATTGTATAGATATGGACATTGTTTTCTTAATGAATATAGTTGTTAATAAGGAGACAAAAGATAATTTCATAGTCGTTGAAAGAAAAATAGTTCTTGTAATAATAAAAGGAGCCTAATTCGCATGTAGTGAATATAAAGTCTCATTATTTAGGTAATAACCCAATTCACATTAGTACGAAATGCAAATTAGAATTAATGACTCATTTGGCTGATGGAACTAAACACATTTAGATTTTCAATTGTGCGTCGACATATTTGTTTTAATTAATATACTATGTAATTTACTCATAAATTTTAATCTCACGATCATTATGTGAAAAAGAGTGTTCGGAATCAAAAGACATGTATTCCAAACCAGAAATCTTGTGAGGGATTCTTTATTTTAAAAATCAACCAATTCATATCAATAAGAAGCCCTAATAAAGATTATGGACCCCATTGTTTGTTAATATTAAATGCATTGTATAGATATGGACATTGTTTTCTTGATGAATATAGTTGTTAATAAGGAGACAAAAGATAATTTCATAGTCGTTGCAAGAAAAATAGTGCTTGTAATCACAACAGGAGCCTAATTAGCATGTAGTGAATATAAAGTCTCATTATTTAGGTAATAACCCAATTCACATTAGTATGAAATGCAAATTAGAATCAATGACTCATTTGGGTGATGGAACTAAACACATTTAGATTTTCAATTGTGCGTCGACATGTTTGTTTTAATTAATATACTGGTAATTTAGTCATAAATTTAATCTCGCGATGATTGAGTGAATAGAGTGTTTGGAATCAACAGACATGTATTCCAAACCGGAAATCTTGTGAGGGATTCTTTATTTTAAAAATCAACCAATTCACATCAATAAGAAGCCCTAATCAAGATTATGGACCCCATTGTTTGTTAATATTGAATGCATTGTATTGATATGTACATTGTTTTCTTGATGAATATAGTTGTTAATAAGGAGACAAAAGATAATTTCAAAGTCCTTGCATGAAAAATAATGCTTGTATTAACGAAAGGATCCTAGTTAGCACGTAGTGAATATAAAGTCTCATTATTTAGGTAATAACGCAATTCACATTAGTACGAAATGCAAATTAGAATCAATGACTCATTTGGCTGAGGGAACTAAACACATTTTGATTTCCAATTGTGTGTCGACATGTTTGTTTGAATTAATATACTGGGTGATTTAGTCATAAAGTTTAATCTCAAGATGATTGTGTGAAAAAGAGTGTTTGGAACCAAAAGACAAGTCTTCCAAACAAGAAATATTGTGACAAATTCTTTATTTTAAAAATCAACCAATTCACATCAATAAGAAAACCTAATCAGGATTATGGACCCCATTGTTTGTTAATATTGAATGCATTGTATAGATATGGACATTGTTTTCTTGATAAATATAGTTGTTAATAAGGAGACAAAAGATAATTTCATAGTCATTTCATGAAAAATAGTGCTTCTATTAACAAAAGGATCCTAATTAGCATGTAGTGAATATAAAGTCTCATTATTTAGGTAATAACCCAATTCACATTAGTACGAAATGCAAATTAGAATCAATGACTCATTTGGCTGATGGAACTAAACACATTTAGATTTTCAATTGTGCGTCGATATGTTTGTTTTAATTAATATACTGTGTAATTTTGTCATAAATTTTAATCTCACGATCATTGTCTGAAAAAGTGTGTTTGGAATCAAAAGAAAAGTCTTCCAAACCTGAAATCTTGTGAGGGATTCTTTATTTTAAAAATCAACCAAATCACATCGATAACAAGCCCTAATCAAGATTATGGACCCCATTGTTTGTTAATATTGAATGCATTGTTTAGATATAGACGTTGTTTTCTTGATGAATATAGTTGTTAATAAGGAGACTAAAGATAATTTCATAGTCCTTGCATGAAAAAAAGTGCTTGTATTAACAAAAGGATCCTAATTAGCATGTAGTGAATATAAAGTCTCATTATTTAGGTAATAACCCAATTCACATTAGTACGAAATGCAAATTAGAATCAATGACTCAATTGGGTGAGGGAACTAAACACATTTAGATTTTCAATTGTGCGTCGACATGCTTGTTTGAATTAATATACTGGGTAATTTAGTCATAACGTTTAATCTCACGATGATTGAGTGAAAAAGAGTGTTTTGAACCAAAACACAAGTCTTCGAAGCCAGAATTATTGTGATAGATTCTTTATTTTAAAAATCAACCAATTCACATCAATAAGAAACCCTAATCAAGATTATGGACCCCATTGTTTGTTAATATTAAATGCATTGTATAGATATGGACATTGTTTTCTTGATGAATATAGTTGTTAATAAGGAGAAAAAAGATAATTTCATAGTCGTTGAAAGAAAAATAGTTCTTGAAATAATAAAAGGAGCCTAATTCGCATGTAGTGAATATAAAGTCTCATTATTTAGGTAATAACCCAATTCACATTAGTACGAAATGCAAATTAGAATCAATGACACATTTGGGTGATGGAACTAAACACATTTAGATTTTCAATTGTGCGTCGACATGTTTGTTTTAATTAATATACTGTGTAATTTTCTCATAAATTTTAATCTCACGATCATTGTCTGAAAAAGAGTGTTTGGAATCAAAAGAAAAGTCTTCCAAACCTGAAATCTTGTGAGGGATTCTTTATTTTAAAAATCATCCAAATCACATCGATCAGAAGACCTAATCAAGATTATGGACCCCATTGTTTGTTAATATTGAATGCATTGTATAGATATGGACACTGTTTTCTTGATGAATATAGTTTTTAATAAGGATACAAAAGATAATTTCATAGTCCTTGCATGAAAAATAGTGCTTCTTTTAACAAAAGGATCCTAATTAGCATGTAGTGAATATAAAGTCTCATTATTTAGGTAATAACGCAATTCACATTAGTACAAAATGCAAATTAGACTCAATGACTCATTTGGGTGATGGAACTAAACACATTTAGATTTTCATTTATGCGTCGACATGTTTGTTTTAATTAATATACTATGTAACTTAGTCATAAATTCTAATCTCACGATCATTGTCTGAAAAAGAGTGTTTGGAATCAAAAGAAAAGTCTTCGAAACCTGAAATATTGTGAGGGATTCTTTATTTTAAAAATCAACCAATTCCTATCAATAAGAAGCCCTAATCAAGATTATGGACCCCATTGTTTGTTAATATTAAATGCATTGTATAGATATGGACATTGTTTTCTTGATGAATATAGTTGTTAATAAGGAGACAAAAGATAATTTCATAGTTGTTGCAAGAAAAATAGTGCTTGTAATAACAAAAGGAGCCTAATTAGCATGTAGTGAATATAAAGTCTCATTATTTAGGTAATAACCCAATTAACATTAGTACGAAATTCAAATTAGAATCAATGACTCATTTGGGTGATGGAAGTAAACACATTTACATTTTCAATTATGCGTCGACATGTTTGTTTTAATTAATATACTGTGTAATTTTCTCATAAATTTTAATCTCACGATCATTGTCTGAAAAAGAGTGTTTGGAATCAAAAGAAAAGTCTTCCAAACCTGAAATCTTGTGACGGATTCTTTATTTTAAAAATCAACCAAATCACATCGATAAGAAGCCATAATCAAGATTATGGACCCCATTTTTTGTTAATGTTGAATGCATTGTATAGATATGGACATTGTTTTCTTGATGAATATAGTTGTTAATAAGGACACAAAAGATAATTTCATAGTCGTTGCAAGAAAAATAGTGCTTGTACTGACAAAAGGAGCCTAATTAGCACGTAGTGAATATAAAGTCTCATTATTTAGGTAATAACCCAATTCACATTAGTACGAAATGCAAATAAGAATCAATGAGTCATTTGGGTGATAGAACTAAACATATCAAGATTTTCCATTGTGCGTGGACATGTTTGTTTTAATTAATATACTATGTAATTTAGTTATAAATTTTGATCTAACGATCATTGTGTGAAAAGGAGTGTTTGGAATCAAAAGAAAAGTCTTCCATGCCTAAAATCATGTGAGGGATTCTTTATTTTAAAAATCACCCAATTCACATCAACAAGAAACCCTAATCAATATTATGGACTTCATTGTTTGTTAATATTAAATGCATTGTATAGCGATGGATATTGTTTTCTGGATGAATAATGTTGTTAATAAGGAGACAAAAGTTAATTTCATAGACGTTGCAAGAAAAATAGTGCTTCTAATAACAAAAAGAGCCTAATTAGCATGTAGTGAATATAAAGTCTCATTATTTAGGTAATAACCCAATCCACATAAGTACGAAATGCAAATTAGAATGAATGACTCATTTGGATGATGAAACTAATCACATTTAGATTTTCAATTGTGCGTCGACATGTTTATTTTAATTAATATACTGGGTAATTTAGTCAAAAAGCTTAGTCTCACGATGATTCTGTGAAAAAGCGTGTTAGGAACCAAAAGACAAGTCTTCCAAACTAGAAATATTGTGACAGATTCTTTATTTTAAAAATCAACCAATTCACATCAATAAGAAACCCTTATCAAGATTATGGACCCCTTTGTTTGTTAATATTGAATGCTTTGTATAGATATGGACATTATTTTCTTGATGAATATAGTTGTTAATAAGGAGACAACATAAATTCATAGTCGTTGAAAGAAAAATAGTGCTTGTAATAACAAAAGGAGCCTAATTTAGTCATAAAGCTTAATCTCACGATGATTGTGTGAAAAAGAGTGTTTGGAACAAAAAGACAAGTCTTCCAAGCCAGAAATATTGTGACATATTCTTTATATTAAAAATCAACAAATTCACATCAATAAGAAACCCTAATCAAGATCATGGACCCCATTTTTTGTTAATATTGAATGCATTGTATGGATATGGACATTGTTTTCTTGATGAATATAGTTGTTAATAAGGAGTCAAAAGATAATTTCATAGTCGTTGCAAGAAAAATAGTGCTTGTAATAACAAAAGGAGCCTAATTAGCACGTAGTGAATATAAAGTCTCATTATTTAGGTAATAACCCAATTCACATTAGTACGAAATGCAAATTAGAATCAATGACTCATTTGGGTGATAGAACTAAACACATTTAGATTTTTCATTGTGCGTGGACATGTTTGTTTTAATTAATATACTGTGTAATTTAGTGATAAATTTTAATCTCACGGTCATTGTCTGAAAAGGAGTGTTTGGAATCAAAAGAAAAGTCTTCCATTCCTAAAATCATGTGAGGGAGTCTTTATTTCAAAAATCACCCAATTCACCTCAACAAGAAACCTTAATCAATATTATGGACTTCATTGTTTGTTAATATTAAATGCATTATATAGCGATGGACATTGTATTCTTGATGAATATAGTTGTTAATAAGGAGACAAAAGATAATTTCATTGTCATTGCATGAAAAATACTGCTTGTAACTACAAAAGGAGCATGATTAACATGTAGTGAATATAAAGTCTCATTATTTTGGTAATAACCCAATTCACATTAGTACGAAATGCAAATTAGAATCAATGACTCATTTGGGTGATGGAACTAAACACATTTAGATTTTCAATTGTGCGTTGCCATGATTGTTTTAATTAATATACTGTGTAATTTACTCATAAATTTTAATGTCACGGAGATTGTGTGA